>JABUQX010146688.1:0-5000 GCA_015478945.1 Trachelipus rathkii | reverse complement strand
GATGTCCTTGGTGTGGTGTTAGTTCGCTTCCAGCACAGTCCATTGCTAATTTAAGGTCCTCACCCAAATCATTCTGCCTCCCTTCTGAAATATTTCGACCACACCATCCTGGACATTTATAAGTGGTTGACCGTTAATAGTTAGGTTAATTTAGGTTAAGTTTGGTTAGGTTAGGCTAGGTTAGGTTAGGTTAGGCTAGTTTACCTCCAAAATTTAATGCTTAATTCTTAAAACCTAAAATTATTAAAATAACGTTACATTAATTATTGATTTTCGCTCCTGGAGTCAACCACTTATGTCAGCCTTAGACCATCCCATCTCACCCATAAGAAGGCCAAGTCTATTTCGTCCAAAAGTCTTTGCAGAATCCATGTATTAGCTTGAGTCCTGCAGAGTCAAATGATGCTAATGCTACGTATCACTGGTAGCTATATATATATATATATGCAGTTATATATATATTATATTATATATATATATATATATATATATATATATATATATATATATATATATATATATGTTACAAAGGTGAAGATATACACCAGATAAAGAGTTAAAGAGAAATATACATATTAGTATATATATATATATAGCATATATATATATATATATATATATACATAAATATAGTAATATATATATATATATATATTATATATATATATATATATTACATATATATATTTATCAATTAATTTAGAAAAACAAAAACATATTATACATAGTGTGGTTGTTATTATTATTACTATATATATATATATTGAAGAAGAAGAAGAAGTATATATATATATATATATATATATATATATATTATTATATATTATGCTATATATATATATTATTATTATATATACTATATATATTTATATATTATTATTACATATATATATATATATAGTTGTATATATATATAAAGGTTATATTATTATTAAATATATATATATATATTATTATTAAGAGCAGCGTATATGTATATAGTATATATATATATATATTATATCAGTCTCCAGTAAAAACCGAAATTATATATATTATTATTGTTATATATTATACATATATATATATTATTAGTTATTATTATTATTATTATTATTATTATTATTATTATATTATTATATATATATATATATATATATAAAGATATTATATAAGTATATATATTACATATATATAGTATATATATATATATATATTAAGTTATTGTTAGTTATATTATTATATATATATTATTATATTACAACATTACATATATAGCATATAGCATATATATATATATATATATATATATATATATATATATATATATATATATAGTATATATATATATATATATATATATATTTGGGGGTTTTACACTGAATTGATTTAGATATTGCCTAGTTATTATAGTAATAATATAATTAATTAAAGTTATAGATGAGGGTAATACCATCCAGTCTATAAAATCAATTTAATTGTTATTTATTATATATGGTACCATTAAGGAGGTTGAGATTGGTTTTGGAAGTTTAATTATTAAAAACAATAAGTCTTAGACTAAAAGTATAATTAGTTGTAAACTTAAAAATGAAAATTATTTCTTTATTATACCTAATAAGAATTCCTCTTAATAGCAAACTACATTTATTTAAAAGGTGGAAATCAAAAGAGCGGAAACTTTTTTTTTTGATCCGGCACCGTGCAAGTCTGCTAATTCTCTATTCTATTCTATAATACCTATATTCTGGTAGTCCGCTCGTGGAGCGACCAGCGATTTGGCGGACGGCGGGCGGAAGTGCCCAATTTCTGATATATATATAGTATATATATATATATAATAAGGTGTATATATATATATATATAAGCAAAGGTATATATAAGGAGCAGCATATATATATATATATATATATATATATATAGAGTTATATATATATATATATATATAAGGTTATATATATATATATATCTTCTTCTTTTCTTTTCCTCTCCCAGGAAAGATTCTTCATCCTGTCAGCCAAGCGTCTTTCTCCAGACATCCCTCTGCTGCACTATTACTCTTCTCTTCAGCACTCTCATTTAGCACTCTCATTTTTGGTAGCTGATATCTTTCCAGAGAGTCCTCCACCGACCATCCATCTCTTCTTCGGTCTTCCCTTGGTCTTCTGCCCTCTGGTGTCCATTCCCATCTTCTTTCGGCATTCTCTCCTGCTCCATCCTCTCCAGATGTCCCCACCTCAATCTCCTTGCAGCACATCCATCTTCAGTATCATCTTGTTCACCCCTATATCTTCTCTAATTACTTCTCCTGTCTCCCTCCTACTCTTCCAATCATAGTTCTTAATACCCCCATCTCCGCCGCTTGTGTACTCTCCTCTCTTCTCGTTGTTGTCCATGCTTCCGCTCCGTACAGCAGCGTGGAGTCAGTATACTGTTAAAAATCACTTTTTAACCTCTATTCCGATGTTTTTATCTTTCATCATGGGGTATACAGCTTTCCATAACCAATCCATACTTTTCCATTCTTCGCGTAATCTCTCCACCACTTCCTCTGTTAAAAAAACATCCTCCGAGATAATACAGGTATTTACTGCCTTCACTCCTCCTCCTCTCACCATCATTCTCATCCCTCCTCATTTCCTCCGGCCATTGTTAATACTTGGGTTCCTCTGTACGTTAATCCTCATTCCTGCTTCCCCTCCAACTCCCTCCGTAAACAACTCCACCACCTCTCAAATCGTTCTCTCTCTGCTCCAACATGCCAGATCGTCCGTACACATGCCATTATGTCCCCTTCAAATTTTCCCAGTCTCTCCCTCACTTCCTTATCACCACGTCCAAATATAATATAAACAGCAGTGGAGATAAAATACTCCCCTTCACCCCTGTTTTCACCTCAAACCATCTATCGTTCTCGCCCTCAGTTCTAACATTACAACTGCATTTCACATACATTCTTTCTATTGCCTTCTTTAATCTACCTTTCACTCCATAATTCCTCTCCATAGCTTTCCAGAGCTTTTCCTTGGCACCGAATCAAATGCCTTTTTCAGGTCGATGAAAACTACAAAGAATCTCTTGCCATATTCCAGCATCTTCCTCGAGACCATTCTCAATGTGAATAAGAGGTCCGTCGTTCCTCTTCTCCTTCTATAACCCGTACTGTTCTTCACCGAGTCTCGGCTCTACCTTCTCTCTCCGTCTCTCTCCAATATTCTTTCGCATATTTTCGCCAGATGGTCCATCAGTGAAATGCCTCTATAATTATTACAGCTTCCTGCATCTCCTTTACCTTTATATATCGGTATTATTATTGATTTGCCCCACCTTTCCGGGTACCTTTCCCTCTCTCCAACACTTGTTCATTAAACTGATGATTCTCCCTTTCAGCTCCTCTCCCCTCCCCTCCACCATCAACTCCACAGCCACTCCATCCCCTCCTGGGCTTTACCTTCTTCATCCTTTTTATAGCCTCCTAATATTCTTCTACCGTTATCTCTCCGCCTTCTCCCTCTTCCTCCCCTCCCTCGTCTGTTCCACAGCTTCTTCCTCTTGTTCTCTGTATTCCACATTTAGCAGATCTTCATAATATTCGGTCCATCTATCATTTCTTTTCTTCCGGTCTCACAAGAATCTCTCCGTTTCTATCTTTTTATATTTCTAGCTTATACGCCTTCGCCATCTTAAATAGCTTTTTCTTCCTTTCGCCCACATCTCTCGTTATTTCTCCCGCCATTCTCTCCGTCAATATCTTTTGCCCTCCTCTTATTCTCTCTGTCCATTCCCTGCCTGCAATATTAGTTCCCTCCCTTGCTGCCGCTGTTCTTCTTTCCAGCCACTTCCTCATTTTCTCTTGTTTACCTTTTAATTGCTTTTTTTTTTCACTTCGTTCCACCATGGTGTGTGTCTCTTCCTAGTACCTCCTACCCATTTTTTACCAAGAGTTTTCTCTCTGCCAATTTCCCACGACACATCCTGGTAAGTCTTCGTTTTCTTTCTCCATTCCTCTTAGGTTTCCTGCATTCCCGTTCATAATTTCTGTCTCGTTTCTGTTCTTCCAAATCTCTCCACTCTGATCACTGCCCTATTCTGCTCATCATTTACTCCTCCATCCCCTCTTATCTTCATGTCCGCCACCACCAGTCTATCATCCACCCGGCGACACTCCCGGGATCACCTTACATTAACCATCCTTTATCGGGAGATCTCGACGTAGTCTAGTCACCGATTGATCGAATTGTTGCGTTACCTGATTCCATCTATACCGATATGAGACTCTCTGTGCTTGAAAAACGTGTTCATTATTTTTAGGTCATTTCTCACACAAAAATCAATCAACGCCTCTCCCTCCATGTTTCTTGTCTCTTCTTGAAATGGTCCCAATACTCTCTCCATCTTTCTTCTCTTTCCTACTCTACCGCTGAAATCTTCCATCAACAAACCCCCTCCTCCTCCACCCCCACCTCTTCCTCCATCAATTCCATAAATCTAGTTTTTTCCTCCTCTGAGTGCCCCTGTTGTGGTGCATATATCTGGAATATTCTATATTTTATCCGGCCTATCTTCAATACGCACATTATCAACCTCTCATTTATAATTTTTACTTTCGTATACATGGTGACAGTCTTGTTCCCACTTTTATTCCGACACCATGCTTTATTATTCCTTCTCTCAACCCACTATACATCAGAACAAATCCTTCTCCCATCTCTTTACCCTCCTCACACTCTCTCACTCTCATCTCCGCCATCCCCAACATATCTATCTTCCTCTCCTTCATGATATCTATTATCTCCTCCTCTTTTTCTCCATAGGTACTCACATTTATCGTGGCACACCTATAATTCTTAAAAGTGTGTTTTCCTGATTCCTAGTCTGTAAATCTCGCCGAAGTCGTCGTCTAAAGTTCTGTCCGGCCTTCCGAGGCTCGCGTTTGAGTTCTACAAGCAGTTTATTTCAGGAAGTGGCTTGCTAGGCCTCCTTTCGTAGCCATAGCTCCTTTAGCCAAGGACACCTCCTGG
>JABUQX010146687.1:17500-22500 GCA_015478945.1 Trachelipus rathkii | reverse complement strand
CCTATCATTCTCTTACTAATTTCCATTCTGCTCGGAATCGTTGCAGGGGGCTATTATTCAACAGGCTAAGCGCGCTTTCACTAAAAGAAAGTGAGAACCTACTTGGCTCTCCTACTGATAAAAATTTCGGGCCTTCTTGCGAAGAACATTCTAACAAATTTTGTAAATCTGTTTTTCCTCCACTACTTATCTGATCCGACGGTCCTGTAGCCAACCCTCCTACTGAAAAGGCTAATCTCTTCCTCCTTTTTCATCTAATTCTACCTGGACGATTCCGGCAACCCTCCTCCTGCTTTCCTGAGATCTATGAACTTCAGGTGAAGGCTAGTGGCCCGGATGCATTCCCTCCCAGTATTAAGAGGGGCGTGCTTCTGAGCTGGCCCTGTCCTCGTTAAACTCTCTACTCTCTATGTCTTACTAGTACATTTCTTAGCTGAAGCATATTCAGTCAATCCCGAAAAGGGCAGCTGCCTGATCCTTCAACTATCGTCCCATATCTCCTCAATTTGTATTCTATCTAAAATCTTTGAAACTCTTCTTACCTCCCATTTTCTGGATCATCTGGAGTCTCATTCCCTTCTTGGAGTCTTGCGTGGTGGCGCTGACATAGCAAAGGCTTTGATCGAGTACGGCATGCGTCACTAATCCCAAGCTCCCTTCCTTGGGTTTCCTCCTTCTCTTGCTTACTCTGTCAGGTTTTCTGGCCTGCCCATTGAACCGAAGCGACGTCTTCCTCTCCTCCTTGCTGGATTGGTATTCTCATTGTTCTGATTTATCTCCAACTTTCTTATTTTTCAGCGATCTCCTCAGCTGTACTTCTTACTCTTTTCACTTTATGCTCTTAACCTCCATTCTTCCACTCACTTTAAATTGCTCCTCTTTGCTTCTTTCGATGACTCGTTCAGCTTTCCGATTCTTTTCTTGCCGACCAGGATAGGATTTCGGTGGCCGTTGCACCTTGTGAAATTCAAATTTGAAAGCTCAACTTTACATCTCCTTCAAAAACACCTCCTGGTCCTAGTGATCGATTGTCTTAACGTTCATCTAAGCTGGACAACATAAAACATTCTTTGTTTGAAACATAACAGGTCATTGTCTTGGGAACTCCATATCACAAATTTGTTGTTAAGGTGGTTCAAAGAAGTCGTGAGTTCTGTTCAGGTTGCGGGAATTTTTTCCTCCAGCTACTCCAGTTATATAAGGACCTTCTTCGCCCTTGTTTGGAATACCTGTTCTCACATCTGGGGGACTCCTGCTCCACCCCCATTGATAGAATTGAGTCTCACAGAGACTAATAACCGTCCCTCACTAAATCCTTTCTGATCCTCTATCTCTGCAACATGACGTTGGCGCAATTAACTCTTTCAGGTACCTACAAACGGTTGATGCTCAGGGAGCTATTACCACATTCCACCTCCTTGCGCCACCGTAATGCCAAGGGGTTCCATGCTCGCATGAATTTTGCGTGAACATTGAAAATCCCAGACTTGTTCGTTGTGGTGCCTCCTTATTTCAGTCACTTGCTCTGTGGAACTCCTTGCCATCTTCTTTTATCCAACTGTGTTTAATCTTCCTTCTCTTTAAACCTAAATCTGTTTTCACCTAAGAGGGTTTCAAGCATGGCTTGGGTGGGTTTTCATATATTTTATTTTCTGCCCTCCATGAAAAGGGCCCATCCCGTGAGTGTGGTGGTAATCTGTATATATATATATATATATATATATATATATATATATATATATAGGTGTATATATATATATATATATATATATATATATATATATATATATATATATATTCACTATTTAGAGCTAATTGTTACTAGTATAAGTATGTAAATGTATGTATGTATGTATGTATGTATGTATGTAAGTAATATAAAGGTATGTGTATGTGTATGTATGTATGTATGTATGTATGTTTTTTGTATGTATGTTTATATATAACTTTTATATTTGAAATTTATTTATATAAAAGCACCCGGTAGCTCAGTAATAATAATAATAATAATAATAATAATAATAATAATAATAATAATAATAAAAGCACCCGGTAGCTCAGTAATAATAATAATAATAATAATAATAATAATAATAATAATAATAATAATAATAATAATAATAATAATAATAATAATAATAATATAATATAATAATATTAATATAATAATAATAATAATAATAATAATAATAATAATAATAATAATAATAATAATAATAATAATAATAATAATAATAATAATAATAATAATAATAATAATAATAATAATAATAATAATAATAATAATAATAATAATAATAATAATAATAATAATAATAATAATAATAATAATAATAATAACAAAAGCTACTGCAGGGAATAAAAATTTGATAAGAACAAAAAAAAAAATACTTAAAAAATAATAAATCTCCTTAACCCTTCTCATCTGGCAAAATAAACTTTCTATTTTCTCAGTTTCCCGCATTATTTTATTTATTTATTTTTTATTTATTTATCAATTTATTTATTTATTTTTTAATTTTTTTTTTAGTTTTCACCACCACTCATGGGTAGAGCCCTATTCAGGGAGGGGGTGTTGCACGCTAAAATTTCATCCGCTAACGCAAATTACGCAGATGAGCACCGACGCAGGCTTTAAAGTGAGGGAGATTAAATTCAGCAGGAAACACAGAAGATGGATGAGAATTCCACAGAACAGAGGTGGCAGGAAAGAAGTAAGCATCGCAGCGAACTAGCCTGGGGTTACCAATATCTACAGAAAACTCGTGCGCAGACACAGCACCCCTTGTGCTACGAGGGCGTCATAAAGGTGGTGGTACGCGAGTGATGTTCCCTCGAACACCTGCCAAGGCATAAATTTGTAGAAAAGAGATAAAGTACCTGCACCATCGGTACAAGATAGAGGATCATGAACTGAAAAGTATAAACAGTTTATAGTTTCCTTTGGCTTTTGACTCGACCCTGTCCAAAAGCCGGCTGAAACCAGAGCCACTCCAGATATGAGAACAGTGCTCCATACAAGGGCGGATGAGACCCTTGTATAGCTGGAGTAACTGAGAAGAGGAAAAAAATGCAGTCTAAACAGAACTCTTAGTTTCTTTAAGGCCGCCCTAGCAACCGTTGTGATGTGAGGTTTCCAAGACATTTTTTTGTTCATGTAAGGCCAAGGATGTTTATATTGTCAAAAGAAGAGACGAGAGAACCGTCGAAAGAGATAGGAAAGAATGTAATATAGAGGGAGACTATAGAGTTGATTTGTATAATTTGAATTTCACTAGTAATGAACAACCAACGGAAATCTGATCCAGATCATTATAAATAGAACTGAAAAGATAACGAGGATACCCAGGTTATGGCTGAACGAAACGAGCCTCTGGGTAACGAAGGATCGATCGCCTGGTATGAGGGATAGAGTTAGATGTGCAGGTGAGAAGATCATTAATGAAAAAAAAGAATAAAGTAGGGAGATAAGACAGAACCCTGAGGAACACCACTATTGACAGAAAAGAAGAAGTCGCTATATCAAATACAGCCGATATTGAGCGATTTGAAAGAAAAAAAGCTAGACATAAGTAAGCAAATAGAAAGAGGAAACCCAAAGGAAGGGAGCTTGAGAGCAGTGACGTGTCATGTACCCGGTCAAATGCTTTGATATGTTAAGCAGCCACCACGCGAGTCTCCCTGCAGTTCCTAAGGGCGGAAACCATAAATCGGTTAAATAGGAAAGTATATCAACACCAGTAGACCTCGAACGCCGAAAAGCCGTACTGGCGATCGGAAAGAAGAGAATGAGATCCCACAGATGGTCTAAGAAGTGAGAGTTGAAGAAGGGTTTCAAAGATCTTAGATAGAATACAGGTGAGAGCTATAGGGCGATAGTTAGAAGAATCAGAGCGGCTTCCTTTTTTCGGAATAGGTTGGACATGTGCGTGCTTCCAACACTGAGGGAAAGTGTTAGTATTGAGTCATAGAGAATATAGTTGAACGAAAGGAGGGGACAGCTCTAGCTACATCCCCTCAAAACTCGGGGAAGAATGCCATCCAGCCCTTGCCTTCCTAATCGTTCATAGATCTCCCAGGAGCCCATGCAACCGATCAAAGGTAGCTTGATTTGTTGTTTTAAGGTATGTAAAACATAACAATTTTAACAAAAAATATGACTTGAATCAATAGATCAATAGATCAATAGATCAATAGATCACAGAAGGGTGGGAGGGTATGGAGGGCAGTTTGTTTTACTGATTTACTGATTTACTGCTTTAGGGTATGTAAAAAATGCAAATTTTTTTAAGTTATAAACATAAAAAGAATAAATTTTTTAGTAAAAACAAAAATGTTTAAAGAAACAAAACAAAATAAATAAAAGTTTTTGTATTATGTTATACAAAATATGACTTGAATCAATAGATCAATAGATCAATAGATCAGTAGATCAATAGATCAATAGATCACGGATGGGTAGGAGGTTGGCTGGAGGGTAGTTTGATTTACTGATTTACTGCTCTTAGGTAAAACATAATAATTTTAATAAAATATGACTGGTAACTACAGACCCACAGATCAATAGATGTTCACCATGGCGGTAAGAGGGGGTGAGTGGGAAGCCGATTAATGGATTTACTGATTTATCAGTTTCTTTAAGGTATAAACATGCAAATTTTTTAAGTTATAAACATAAAAAGAATAAATTTTTTAGTAAAAACAAAATGTTTAAAGAAACAAAACAAAAATAAATAAAAATAAATAATAAAATTTGAAAAGTAATTTAAAAAAAATTAAATTGAAAGCAAAAATTAAAACTTGTAAATGAAACTTATAAAAATAAAATAGCAAACAATATAATTTAGTTGACGATTATAAAAAGAAAAAAAAAATAAATAAAAGTTTTTGTGTTATGTTATACAAAATATGACTTGAATCAATAGATCAATAGATCAATAGATCAATAGAATACGAATGGATAGGAGGATAGAGTGGGTGGATACAGTTTGATTTACTGA
>JABUQX010146687.1:0-5000 GCA_015478945.1 Trachelipus rathkii | reverse complement strand
CAAAATAGATAGTTTCTTAAAATACCAAGTGGCGCCGAGCACAGGCATCACGAGCGGTGGAGTCGTGCGCGAGTATAAAAAGAAGTATATATATATATATATATAAGGTAAGTAGTTTTAGAAGGTACATATACTTATATATATATATATATATATATATATATATATATATATATATATATATATATATACTATATATATATACATTGAAGGTCGCTCACTTACGTTAATTTACCTTTGATGAAATAGCTGGAACAGGCCCCAGATCGAAGACTATCAATATAACTATGTAGCCACTCTGTTGATAGTAACGTCTTAATCAAATTTCTTCACATTTTATTAACTGGAGCTAAATTTTTAGCCAAGTCATTTTGGTAAACATATATATCACAAAAGTCATTAAAATTTTCAATTGGCGAACCTTTCAATATTTGCATTCGCATGTGTTCGATGCCAAAAGAAATGAGAATGTGATTAAATTATTTTTATTATTTGCGAACAGCTGTTTATATATATATATATATATATATAAACATAGTAAACATATATATATATATATATATATATATATATATATATATATATATATATATATATATATATATATAATATATATATATATATATATATATATATATATATATATATTTATAAATAAAAAAAAAATATAAATATATATAAAAATATATATATATAAAATAAAAAGAAGTATATATATAGATATATGATATATATCATATATATAGATATATATATATATATATATATATATATATATATATATATATATATATATATTTATTTATTAAAATAAATAAATAAATAAATGTTCAAATATTGTTCCAGTCAACTATTTATAATATATATCCCCCAATAAATTATGAGATATCACTAAATCACAATACAAGGGGTGTAATAAAAGATGCAAAAAAAATAAAAAATAAATAAATTACAGTTATTAAAATATTTCAAAATTTATTTCCAGTATATAGCAAAAGATAAACGTACTAAGTATTATATTCCTCAGGTCTTGTAGAATATTTCTTTTCTGCAAGATCAAAGCATATAATGTTCAGCACCAACAAAAAGCTAAAAAAAATACCTAGCTGAATCATTAACATAAATATCAAAACCATGCATGTAAATATATCACTGTAAATTAACAATCAGCAGTTATCATATATACATTATGTATTAAAATATCCAAATAATATTTATTATTGAGGATAATAAATATTAATTATAATATATTAAATTAAAATATTTAAATTTCTCAAAATCAAAAGTAAAAAAAGCAACTAAGCACTATTTATGCTTTAAAATATGAACCAGTATGCATAAATAAATAAATTATACCAAAGAAAAAATAAAATGTATCGTACACTTACGGCTTCAAAATGCAGGAAACCCAAAACACCTGTAATTACCTTAAATACCAAAACTGCATTTTAATAAAATTATCTTGAAAATATTTAACACGTGACAAATAAATAATTCCACTAAATATTTATCTCAATAGGAAAAACCTTTAAAAATATAAATAAATACAATTTAATCACCAAAATATTACACCGATATTAAAAACAGGTAAGACACTTTGCGGACACAGGTATACTGCTAATATTGCAGACGACACATAACAACGGTAAATTTTTATTGCAGACGAAATAAATAATAAGTTGCCACATATAAAACCACCAACAAATCTAATGCATAAGAGAATTGCAGGACAAAGTCACACTCACACTGAAAACATTACGTTTTATACTCAGAACAATACACCTTGATACTTTCCTGACCAATAAAACAAACTTTCATACAGGAGCCATATTTATGTATACATTTTTTAAACAAAACAGAAGACACCATGCATACTACTATTTACAAGACGGGGCGGACCAATTTGGCAACGTTTCATTACATAAAATAAAAAAAACGAAACTCTTCTGAATTCGTCTCAAGATGCAACGTTATTAAATGATTTTGCTCATAACACCTTTCTTCAATTAATTAAAAATAAATAAATGTATTATGGTCATTTACCCTCAAAAAGTAATATGCATATAAACCTTCTGAATAAATATTTCATTTATATATATATATATATATATATATATATTATATATATATATATATATATATATATATATATAAAGAAGAGTAGCTTATATATATATATATATATATATATATATATATATATATATATATCACTGGGGAAGACCCATCGATTGCATCTATGCTCTTAAGGAGGATACAAACTTCTTTGGGGAATGACATTCGAAGCAAGTTTTCAAACGAGCATGTTTCCAATCGTTACCTTTAGGTCCCCCATTCAAGCAATTTACATAGTAAATTGATATTTCACATTCTCGTCTTGAACACTTGCGAGAATGTCCTCTTCTTCCATGTTGGGTCGTTCCAAATCCTCGATGGTTCCGTCGCCGATAGATCTGCTTAAGTAATTAGCTATCACATTATCTTTGCCGTGAATATGTTGAAGTAAGAATCTAAATCGTTTTAAATAAAGGGCCCAACGCATTATCCTAGGGCTCTCGTACTTCTTTTTGTTCATTACCGTTAAGGGTCTATGGTCTGATTATAATATAAATTCTTTGCGTACAAATAAGGTTCAAACTTCTTTACCCCTGTTACAATAGCTAATGCTTCTTTTTCTTAAATGGAATATCTTTGTTGTGTTGATGAAAGTTTCTTACTTCCGTAAGCTATCGGATGTAGGATATCATTTTCTTCCTGTAGTAACACATATCCCAACGATGTGTCAGATGCATCCACCTGTAGGGTGAATACTCTATCCGACCAAGGCCTCTTCAAAATAATTTTGGAAATCAACGCCATTTTCAACTTTTCAAAAGCAATGTGATGTTTTTCTTGCCATCTTACTTTTGTAGGTTCTCCCTTCTTTGTTAGGTCTAAGGGAGGCACGACAATCTCGGCAAAATTCTTCACGAAATCCTTATAAGAAGCGGTCAGACCTAAAAATGATCTAACCTGCTTTTTATTTTGGACGGCTCTGCTCTTTTAATTTTTTCCACGTTGTCATCTTGTAACCCTTTGATACCATTCCCTATATAATGTCCCAAAAATTCTACGCTTGAAGCGGCGAATTCACATTTTGACGGCCTCATAGTATACCCTTCGCTTTGTAATTTTGAAAGTACTTTCCAGATCGTTTCCATATGACTTTTCCAGGCCCTTGAGTGTATTATAATGTCATCTATGTAGAAATCGACGTCGTTTATCTCATCTAAAATCCTACGCATCGCCCTTACCAACGTTGCTCCTGCGTTCACCATCCCGAATGACAGCTTTACATAGTGGCATTGTCCGTCTTCAGTTGAAAAACCAGTTTTAAATGCATCTTCAGGCTAGATAGGTATTTGCCAGTACCTTTTTGACAAATCCAATTTTGAAAAGAACTTATCTTCTGCGAACTTTGTAAAGAGAGATTGCGTAGTTGTCATTGGCTCTGGGTCGAACACTGTTACTCTATTCAAGGCACGGTAGTCCGAACAAACACGTTTAGTGCCGTCCTTCTTCTGTACAACAACTACAGGTGCCGAAAATGGTGACGAAGGTTTGACAATAACACCCATTTCTAACATTTTTCCAATTTCTTTCTTTAGCTCAGTGCGTGTTGTAGAAGGTAGAGTGTACGGTCTCAAACGGATTGGGTTATCGTCCACAAGATTGATCACGTGGTGGTCATGGAGCGCCGTCCCTGGAATATCTGTGAAGATATCCTTATGTGGTTCTAAAATTTCCATCAAATCTCTTCATCTCTTCTGTTATCTCATTGTTAATTTCAACATCCTTGAGATACTCTTTCCTTTTTAGTGTCGTGTTCACCACTGGGACCGGTATATTTTCTTCGTCTTCCGCTTCTATCAATATAGCTGATGCTCCGACCTGGTGATTATTATTTTGTGCATCATTATCTAACTCACTCTCCTCTCTTGAGAGATACTTTTTCAGGAAATTTATATGGTACGTTATGATGATATCTTCCACTCGTATCCGATAATTATCTAGACCGTTTTCTCCACAACTTCTTATGGACCACCCCAACTCGTAAGCATCTTGTTATGAGATGTGGGTATGAGAACTAAAACAAAGTCTCCAGTCTTTAATTTTATATTTCTAGCTCTTCTGTCGTAGTAGTGTTTTTGCTTTCTTTGGGCTCTAGACAGATTCTCGCGCGCCATCCTTAAAGTATCATTAAGACGCTCCTGAAGATCGAACACATATCTGTAGGTTGATTTGGCCTCTTCTGGGTTCATATCCCCTGCCCATAACTCGTGTAGGATCTGCATGGGACCCCTTACTGTTCGACCGTACAGTAATTCAAAAGGTGAGAACCCTGTGGACTCCTGAGGGGCCTTCCTGTACGCGAACAATAGCGGTTCAATAAATTTATGCCACTTGCGCACTTGTTCGTGGCACATACGCTTTAGCATCGTTTTTAGCGTCCCTTTAAATTTTTCAGTCACCCCTTGTGTCATCGGGTGGAAGATACTTGAATGAATCTGTCTGATATTCAGCATTTTAGCTACATCTTTCATAAGTAACGAAGTGAACTGAGTACCATTGTCGCTAACCACCTCCCTAGGTACTCCCAGTTGCATAAAAATGCTCATCAAACTTCAGCGACCTTTGGCGCCGAAATACTCTTCAGAGGTATCACCTCGGGATACCTTGTGGCACTATCGACTAGTGTCAGCACATATTGATGACCTTCGGACGAGGGTGGAATAATTGGCCCAATTAAATCGATTACGATCCTTTGGAAAGGCTCCTCTATAATGGGCATCAAGCATAGAGGCACTTTCGCCACTCTTCCTTTAGGGCATGTCCTCTGACATATGTCACATGGATAGCAGTATTTAGTAACGTCTTGATAGATGGTTGGCCAATAAAATTGTTGGGTAATCTTTCCCATCGTCTTTTTGACCCCCTGGTGCCCTCCGAACACCTCATCA
>JABUQX010146686.1:5000-12500 GCA_015478945.1 Trachelipus rathkii | reverse complement strand
GAATTGAACGTCAAACAGCTGGTGTGGTGTGAAGAAAGGGGTAAATGAGAGAATAAACAGTAGTACATTGAGATGTTTGGTCATGGGGAAAGGATGATTGATAGTCGGTTGGTTGCGGATGGAAGGTGGTGGTGGAAATGGAACCAAACTCGGCTGAGACCGATGAAAGTTAATTGAGTCAGTAAAGGAATGTTCGAAGGAGAGAAGTGTGAGTTTGCAGAGGCGAGAAGAAAGGTGCATGATAGGAGAGAATGCCGGGGTTTTTGTGGGGGTATGGTTGTAACCCACCTGGGCCAGGGATGAACCCCTACACTTGACGATTTTCCATAGTGAGGGATCCGTCGCTGTCCCGTGAAGCTCTATTGTGGATTTTCTGACCGGTGACGGAAGTTCTGCACACCACTGTACAGAGGGGGCGGTGTTGGGTTGAGCTTTTCGACTTTTGTCATATTCTTTCTAATGCTTTCTTTTTCTGATGCTTCATCACGCTACAACCCACCCAGTCCTCTAAAATTAAAACGAAGATGAAGAAAGATAGAAAGATGATATATATATATTATATATATATATATATATATATATATATATATATATAAATATATTATTATATATATATTATTATATATATATACATATATATATATATATATATATATATTATAAAGCAGTAGAAAAAAGAAGTATATTTGGCAATATCGAAATAAATTAAAGTGCTACATATATTATAAGTTGGTTATTGAGTACATATATTACATATATTATACATATTATTATTATTATTGTTGGTATATATATATATTACATATAAGGTTGTTATTAAGGCGCTGTTATGGAGCTGGCTGGCTACATATATATATATATATTACCTGTAAAAATTTAATTGAAAGTAGTTGATGGTCTACAGGACCAGAATCAGAATTTGTTCTTATAAGCGGATGAAAGCCATTTTCTAAATCCTGAAAAGCATTAACTTTTATATATTTGGATAGGAAATTTAAAATGTATTAAAGCTAAATTATTCTTCAATAAGCGTTATCATTAATAAAGCGCACAGAACTTCTTTTTGTATAGTGAGAAATGTACTTTTACCTATAAGTATATCTAAAATTTCAGCAATAATGGAAGTGTTAATTTTTGCTCTCTCAACAAAGCAATATAAGACTTTGATAAAATAATTGTAAATTCTTTTAAAAAATCCCTCCCTCCCTCCCTCCCTCATGGATACTGCAAACAATTCAAGCCAAACTTCTTCTCACCACAAATTGACACCCTCATTAAAGAGAGAAACTCCCTCACACAAAATAGACAATTCAATCAAAACCAATTAAATAAAATCATTCACCTCACCAATACAATAAATAATCTAATCAACTTAAATCAGAAAAAAAATAAAACCAACACAACAAAAATTTTCTCCACAATAAAAAAAAAATCAATACTTCGCACACTCAACAATCATCATACCATGAAGAAAGCTCTAAACAAAACAATAAAATCTCTAGCTCAAAAAATAAATGCAATATCATTATGTAAGACTATTCTAAAAACAACCATAAACCTACAATCTCCATCCACCAATAAACAAACAATTAAACGATTGAAAAGATTAAAAAACTAACCAAGAAGACCCCCCCATTCAACCCCTTAAAAATACACAACACTATCAAAAACCTTAAAAATTCCCAAGCATTAGGACAACTAAATATGGAACATTGATTTGAGACACGTGGGAAGGGAACGAAAGCCATGGCAGCCCTAACAAAACTCGAAACACGCACATAAAATCAATAAACTAAAACCTAACAAACCACCTAACAACAACAACAACTCGGCTTCATTATTTTACCTCTATCATTACTTTCTACAATATCCAAAGTACAAGAAAAATTAATCTTAAATAGAATATCCTCTCTCATCCCCCTATCAAACTCACAGCATGAATTTAAATAAAAACACTCCACTAACACTCTCCTAATTGATCTAACACAACACACACATCCTTACTACTTTTAACCAAACTCCTAAACTTTTCGTATTCTCCTAGTAGTAATAGACATCAACAAAACATTTGATACAGTCTCTCATCACACCTTAATCGACAAAGTATTAAACACATATATAACCAACAAAAACAAATAAATACTAGAAAATTTCCTATCCAGTAATACAAGGACGCTACTCCTCCTGTACATACAATTTAAATAATGACATCCCCCAAGTAGTGATCCTTTCACCAACACCTTTTAAAAACATTATGGATGACCTACCACATCCCATATTCCCATCTAAAATATTTTAATAGCTATGCAGATGATCTCAAAATCACAGCCCAAAACTCTTCTATAAGTACATCAAGCAAAGAACTACAACAATATATAAAGCAACTGAAGCAATGGCTAAACAAACAGAATGGCTGCATCATCTCAAAAATCCTCTATTCCATTACTTACCCAAGAGAAGGTAATAATCAAACATACGCCTCAGTTGTTCCATTAATTAAATAACAGACTTCCTCAATAAACAACCCATCATCCTAGGTTTGACTTTGAATACATTCATGGCCCACATCAACAATATTATTTCTAGAGCCACAAATAAATTAAAAGCTCTAAAAGCATCAACTGGAACAAACTTCTGTCAACATAAAGAGACCACTTCAATAGTATACATACAATACCTTCATATTTTTTTAAACTATGCATTACCTGCATGGGAGCCCATAAAATCACAAACCAATATTCAAAACCTAGAAACCACAAAATAAAGCTCTCAAAATAATAACAGGCTGACTTCCTGCCACATCCATCCAGCACCTACTAACAAAAACAAAAATTTTCCCTATAAAGGCCTTTCTTGACGTGGTGTGCTTTCAATTTCATAGTAAATCATTCTCAATATATCATCCCCTACATCAAACATTACAACAACCCCAACCACCTACAAGGAAAAAATCACACCAGCATAATATTATTCTAACATATACAACAATCTTCCCCTTCCCCCTCCCTCCAAATACTCCCATTTTCAAATACATTCATACCCAATTAACCCAAAAACCGATTTCCGCATATCCAAATAACACCATACTCCAAGCACATCTACCCAATATATCCCCTGCAAAACCTGAGTAATAATGCCCAATCTTGGCTCTGGGCACTATCCCTCCCTTCAAGAATGCAAATTCAAAATTCATAATGCACCCTCCCCCTACAGTCAAAGATCTTCTTCCAAAACTAACAATGACACAGAACATCTCTTACTAGACTGTTCTGATTTGATGGACAACAGACACAACTTTGATATATATATATATATATATATATATATATATATATATATATATATATATATATATATATATATATATATATATATATATATATATATATATATATATATATATATATATATACTATATATATATATATATATATATATTATATATATATATATATATATATATATATATATATATATATACCGTATATATATATATATATATATATATATATATATATATATATATATATATATATATCTTTTTATATATATATATACATACATATATATATATATATATATATATATATATATATATATATATATATAATATATATCAATTAGGGTGGGTAAAAATATATCTTTTATTTGTGTCAGGAAAGTAGGTATTGTTTTAAATACTGCATGAAAAATTTGAAAGTTGTGTAACGCCCCCTACCCCTTGCACACATTATCCCACTTTTACCTTATTCACGATTTTAAAATCAATCTCAAAGTGTCGTATATGTAATTTACTCCTGATCTCCTGTTTATCAATGTAAGATATACAACATATTCACACACAATCTCATACATATAAACTTACATACATGCCAGGGATGCAGCAAAGCTAAGTTTCTGTAAATATCATATTCAGCATTATTTTTATTGTAATCCAGAAATCTCATTTTTTCAATTTGCATTTGATTCCATTTAATAATTTTTACTAATGGTTGTGCTATATTAATATATATATATATATATATATATATATATATATATATATATATATATATATATATATATATATATATATATATATATATATAATATATATATATATATATATATATATATATATATATATATATATATATATATATAATATATATATATATATATAGTAATTAATCTTGGAGACCTCACATCCACATCACATCGGTTGCCAAAATGGCCTCAAAAAAGCTGGGAATTCTGTTCAGATTGCGTGAATTTTTCTTCTGTCAGATACTCCAGTTATATAAAGGTCTTATTCGACCCTGCATGGAATACTGTTCCACATTTGTGGGTGGATCCGGTTCACCCTCCTTTTGGATGAGTAGAGGCTAAGGCTAAGAGGCTTATAAACTGTCCCATACTCTCTGACTCCCTTGACCCTCTTTCTCTGCGTCGTGACATAGGTGCCCTATCTCTTTTCTATAGGGTATTACAACGGCAGGTGCTCGCGAAATTGACCTCTTGCATTCCTCCACCACTGCGTCGCCCTCGTAACACAAAGGGAGTGCCTTGTTCTCTCATGAAAATTTTGTGAATTTGGAGACTCAAGGATCACTAGTTATGGTACCTCCTTCTTTCCAGCCACATCTGTTTTGTAGACTCCTTGCCTTCTTTTATTTCCCAGCAATATTTAATCTTCCTCTATTTAAGTCCCAGTCTCTGCGCCCACCACAGAGAAATTGCGTTAGGCAAGGGACAAGGTTACTTTCCATTTATTTTTAATTTTTATTTTCTTTGTAATTTTTTATTTATTTATTTATTTATTTTTTTTTGCCCCCCTCCTTTTGAAAGGGCATTGCCCGTGAGTGAGTGGCCATCATGTAAAAAAAAAAAAATATATATATATATATATATATATATATATATATATATATATATATATATATATATATATATATATATATATATATATATATATATATATATATATATATATATATATATAGTGAGAGCAGGATTTCCTACTCTCACTATAGCTATGTGCATCTGCTATGTATACATGTAAACACTGCTCAAAAAAGTTTTCCTGTACACCAACCTTTAACTGTTATTTTTGTTATGTGAGGAATTCCTAACGACTTTTTTGTGTAACACTTTCAAATAATGTAAGAGTGAGTCACGGAGGGTGACGCCCAGGGAAGTGCCTAGAATGAGGGAATTTCAAGGGGAAGAAAGTTAGAGTCAAATAGCCCAAGAAAAGGGAAGTGTTAAACGATCGGCACTATAAAAGCCGGAAAATTAGGTTTTAACTGAATAATATTGTTGTGTTAACCTTTTAGAAATCCTGTTATAAACTGTGAATCAAGTGTTTAATTAATTTGAACCCTAAATTATAGACGAAAGGGTTTAAAAGTGCCATTATATGTTGGCCGGCTCATTATTATTAATTAAAATTTAATTGTATTAACTAATTGCTTGATAAGAACCATTAATCATTTTAAACCATTGACATTATCAATGACCCATTTAATTTAATTAATCTTAAGAAATAAGGATAAGAAGTAACTTTCTCTTTCTTATCCTCTGTACATAACTTATTATAGTTTAGTACATGAAATGGTGACTCTTCAGAGCGACTCGAAAAACAAACAACCTTCTGATATACAAAATATAAAAAAGTATAAATAAATGCAAAATTCTAATCAAAAAAGTGCCTAATCAAAACATAGTGAAAGAAACAGGTGAAATAAATAATTAAACAAAAAAGTGCCAGTCAAAAAAAAAAAAAAAAAGTTAAAATTCCCGAAAAAGAGTAGTGAAATAAAAACAATACTGTCGCTATAGGCATAGAATTCTCCCCAAAATAACGCAAAAGGAAGAGAAGTCTCTCCCAAATCCCCGCGAACAAAAAAAAAAAAAAATGCTCAGCAAAAAAAGAATCACCCACGGTTCAAACTAAGAGAACAGACTTGGCTACTGTGACTCGGTCTTGAACATTAAGACCCAACCAACTTCTCCCCGAAGTAGTCCCTCCAACCGAAGGGGTAGAGGAAGAAGACGACTCATCTCAATATGAAAAAGAGCCTGAGAGCGAAGATCAAGAAGACCACAGAGCAACTAAACAATTGAGAAGTCATCTCTCTCCCACCCTCTTAGGGAGGAAAAAAGGGAAAAAGAGTCTCCCCCTCAACGCCATCCCCCACTTCAACGAATTTGATGCCCTAGAGTGGATTCGGCAGACAACTATGATTTTTAACCTTAATGAAGTTACAGATCCGAGAGAGAGAGTCAAACTGTTAGCCTCAAAATTACCGAGCAAGATTACCAATTTCTTGAAACTCCCTCTGAAGGACGACTGTTACACTAAATTGGTGAGAGTAATAGAGAAACTCTATGCACCATCCCTGAGAACACAAATAGAAGAAGTTTTCCAGTCTGGCATGAGGGAGGGGGAGCTTCCATCTGATTATGTCAATAGAGTAAAAGGGATGCTGGGACTATCTAGCTTCGATTCAATAACTAATAGTGATGCAAAGTTTATTAGAGAACTCTTCTTATTACGATTGCCACAGCAACTGCAGATCTCCCTCATGACGGCGGAAAAGAACCATAATTTCGATGAATTGGTGGAACTCGCTGATGACATTTATAAATTTTTCCTCGAAATCGGTGCTTATCAACCCCCCATAGGGGGAGAACCGAATGGCAAACTTTAAATGCCATCCGGCCAGCAGAAGAGAAATTCACAAAGCCAAGCAAGGAGTCCTCCGCCCAAGGGAGGGAAATAAGGCAGTTAATAATAACACACGAGAAAGCGGCTGAAGAGATGGGATCACTTACTAATAGAGCTAGCAAAAACGATGTGCCAGACTTCGAAAAGTCCTCCCGTTTCCAACGGTGACCAAAATTAAAGGAGAAGCTTCAACTGATCAACATGGGACAACGTCGCGACAGGGGCGAGCACCGAGGATCTCTGTTATTTCCACAAGAGATTCTTGCACAGAGCTTTCAAATGCGAAGGTCCATATTGCGCAATGTACCCATTGGGCCCCCAAACCCCATCAACTCCCTCGATCCACAGCAGAACTCCAACCTTCCAAGGCAGGGAAACGGGGAGGCTGGCCTGTGACTCTACTCCCAGGCCAAAAGGGGTGAATATGCTGGGAATGGAGTATTTGTAAGTAGAAATTTTTATAAACACCCGCCCAGCAACTTTTATATGAATAGGTCAAATTTTGGGTGGGAAGACATTAATTATAATTGTAGAGGTAATTTTGGTAGAGATGTTGTTTACAGTGGCCATTATAATAATGATCATAATAATTACTATAATAATAGAAGCTATTATTATAATGATAATCATAATAACTGTAGAAATGATGGCTATAAATATAAATATAACAATGGAAATTATAATAATTATGATAGAAACATCTATTATAATAATAATCATGATGGTAATGAAAATGTTAATTATAATAATACTAATTATAATAATAAAAAGTATATTGGTTATGATAGTAA
>JABUQX010146684.1:12500-18815 GCA_015478945.1 Trachelipus rathkii | reverse complement strand
TATTATTATTATTATTATTATCATTACTATTATTAAAAACCTGATTATGGTGTCAGTTTCTTTAACCTTCTGAACTACTTTTCTTACTTGTTTTATAAATTTATTCTTTACTAACTTGAGATGGTAATTGATATTAAAAGAATATTTAAAACACAAAACCCTAATATTTATTCATACAGAACTGCCAGATCCAATAAAGCAATAAGGGTCGAAGGATCGATGATGAACGGGATTATGAGAATAAGAAAAAAAAATTCATTTATAATTTGGTTATAACTTATTAAAACCCATAACCATGTTATATTTTATCTTTTGTTTAAATTTAATTTTCACAACCATAATATTATTCAAAAAAAAAAAAATAAATAATTTTAAAAATTTGAATTTTCCGAAATTTCTTCGGTATTTAGATTTTATTGTTAAATTTTTATCGCACTTATTCAAGACTTATACATATGTGTAATGATTTGAATTTAACTTGAAAAAAAGTACTATGAGACAGAAGCTATTAATTACATTTTTATATATCTTAGCAAATTCCAATACTACAAATTTACTTAGTCAATGGTTCATTTTAGACATTTTTTTAAACTGTTCATAAACATAAAATACTTTGTAATTTAAAAAGGAAAATAAATATAAATCTTTTAATTATCAAGACAATCATTTTTAAAAACATTTAAGTTCAATTTTTTATCAAAGTTTTCATTATTTTATTTTTTTAAAAGAAAAAAAAAAATATTTTTATCAAAATATTATACACAATGTCGTTCAATCTAAGAAATTTAAGCTCTTTTAATAATGTTTTAGCTAAAACTTACATTTAAAAAAAACAAATAAAACCATGGATATATATTTCATGAATGACTGTATAAGTTTTCCTTTTCTCACCATGAATAGCTAAAGCATGAACCCAAAAAGGAAACATGTACGAAAATCAGTCACAAACTGAATCACAAAATCAAAGTCTGCAATTTTCCTCTTCAGTAGAAATAAAGAAAATAAATTCTCTTGTAGAAGATTGAAAAAGTATTAGACTCCTTAATAACCAAAATTTAAAATCAATTTGCTGAAGGGGCTTGATGTAGATAATTATGAGCAAGAATACAACTCATGTGATGAGTATAAAATAAACTGTAAGGGCACCATTGTTATTGTTATACACTCATACCCAATAATGTGACCGTTCAACAAAACTCATCGCCCTAACCAAGTAGATGAGAGTAGGTTCTCCTTAGAAGAGCTACCGCCCCCTTTGCCAACCTTCAGCAGCAGAGGTAAGACCTTGCACTCACCTTGCTCACTAAAAACACACTTAGTATACACCCATATTCGATTATGATAAGCTACTCATTTTGAGGCAGTATGGCCTGAACAGCCCTTTGTATCAGAATAGATCTTGTTAGAACCTGATGAGAGAGCTAATGGAGCAAAACTTCCTCACACGCTTATCACCTGAATTCAAAAGTAACCAATCAAAAGGTTATCAGAATCCTTACCCATTTCAAATTTTGATCCTATTCACATTGGTGAAATGAGAACCCTCATGGTAAAACAAAAGTTAGATTAAGGTGATGATTTTTGCAATTTTTCTTCTGAGAGGCTTAAGGATATGTCCAAACATATTAAACAAAGATACAATACCTTGGACTCAACCTTTGATGAAATGCCTACGTATGGCGCCATTTGGTTTGTAGGCGGGCACGAATCGTAGAACCCTTGAGGTTGTCTCAATATAAACCGAAGATTTCTCCTATATGCTTTAATGTTATTCACACATCAACCTTTGTGTCAAGAATTTTAAGCAGCTTCTCATCTGATATATAGCAAATAATTTTCAGATCCCATTCCAAATGAGAAACTAGGAAATTTTGGATATCTCACAAAGCACATTGAACACCCCACATCCTCTGAATGGCAGATTAGGTTTGGGTGTGTATGTAGAAATGCAAACTAATATCACTTTTCATTTGTGCCACCAAAACAACTTCAACTAGATAATTAAATGCTCAAAACTGAAAATACAAAACAGCAGAAGGAGTCTTAAACGATATCAACTATGACCCAGGGGATATCAAAGTGAAGATGAAAATCAAAATTAGGGACTACTAGCAGCTTAGTAACAATACCAGCATCAGGCCTGTAAGTTGTGATGCACAATAAACCATCCTTCCACTGTTTACTGCCAGCAATTCAATAAAGATTAAGAGCTGTTGACATGATACAGATAATTGTCCTTCATATAAAACGCTAAAAACTCCATTTAGTTGTTCTGAAAGCAAATAAATTTAACCGTTAATGTATTAACAGAAACAAAACTATCATTCAAACTCAGAAACTACTACATAGGTAACCAAGAACATAGAATGAAGCTTTTTATGTATCCCTAGTCTCTCTATTACCTGGAGCTAAATAAGACATTCCCTTAATTGTAGAAGCATTTTTAGATAAAGGTTACAATTTAATATGGGATAGAAGACTGATTATTCTTAACGGAAAATTGATGAAATAGAACCTATTTTGGGGTTCAAATCCACCTTTGCCCACCAGAGTCTGATAAACACTTAGTCCCAATCTGTATATTCTAATACCTATTAGTGTTATTTTGTGTTAAGATCTTGAAAGGATCCCAAGACTTCAAAACATCTTCTCCCCATAATAGCAGTTGAACATACTCAATGTTCCTTCAACCTCCTCCAATGCCTATAAGACACTACTCACTTAGGAGACCAAGAGCTATGTGATGGATTCAGCAGATGGCGTGAAGAGTGCAGAAACCAGTATGAATGAATATGAATTTGACATCGTAGGAAGATGAGTTAAGAGGGACTACTGAAGATGTTTGAAGTGATACCGTAATAAATCACCTTATTAGACATGAAAACACATGAGGAGTCCCATTAGCGGTGAGAGAAAAATATGGAGACAGTCAAAACCTTGGTGTCAGGATAAAACCTTTGTGCGAAAGGAAAACATTTAATTGAAGGGTTGTACTCTACTATAAAATGCCTCCCAAAAAGAAATCCTGCTCATTCAGATCTCCTAATAGGACACTGAGTTACCTAACAGATTTTTGATAGTTTTTTTAATTAGAAACCCACATATATTTTATAATTAAGGGAGATATTTAGTTTTGTACTTGGAATCAAGTAAAGTTCTCTTCTCTACCGATTATTAATGATTAATTTTTATTTTTATTGTTTATCAATTTGATCAACTGGTTCACTTTAACAATTTCCTGAACCTGTTTTGCGGAGGTGTACAAAACTGCAGTGTAGTTTTTTTTTTATTTTTATGAGCCTTTAACAATGGTTATATTTCTTTTTCTGCTAAAAGTAGTGAAAATGTTAATCATTCTAAAATATTTATATAAGCCAACTTCTAATAAAATAGAGCAATGAGTCTCTTAAATATATTAAATATTTATTAAATTTTTAGTTTATATTTTTATTACTTAATGATTTCTCAGTTTTAATATTTAAATTTGAAGAAAGAGATAATGGTTAGGAAAATTAATCTTTCTACCCTATAGCTCTCCACTTCAAAAAGCTTTAAATCAAAGCAATTTCAGTGAAAAGAAAAACTTTTTCCCAAAAGTGGCAACTTTATGACCCCACAGAAAAATCCTGCCCACGAGGAGAAGGCTAGGTTCGATTATTTACTTTCGAAGCAGACCTAAAAATAGCGAAGGCGAGAAAATTAGGCTGGCCAAAATTTATTATAAAAACAGAAAATTTTAGTATTTTTTATATAGTGAATTAAATTATTAATGGATTCACACTAATAGTTCAATCTTTACAGAATCTAAATCCATCCCCAGATCTCTCGTAAGGAGAAGTTACAGTAACACCGCCAAAAAGAGGTTAGGCCAAAATTAATAACCCCGCTCACCTAAGAAAGCTAATTAATAAGAAATTTAAGTAAGAAGACCTTTTCCATTCATTGTCTCTTTCTGTTATAGCCTAAACACTTGATAAAATAATAAACCTTGCCTAATTTTTATACTTTATAATATTTTTACTAGTAGAAATATATCAAAAAAGATACTAAATAGATAACCCTGGCTACACTTCTTAATTTCATTGTTAGCTATAAATAATATGCACCTTAAACTGCATGGTTTCACTCCTTTAATTCAACCACTGCATAGGTAATTCATTTAGTTTCATGAAATAAAACGACTTAGTATTGAAAGCAGTAACTGAAGGGTGATTTGTGTATGGAAGGAGCCAAACTGGATGGGCCTTCATATCTTAAATGCTAAAAGCTTTAGACCTATTTATGTAGTTTGATAGCCACCCACAAAATTACTGCTGGGAACATTCAATTTCTCCCATATACATTACCTCTAGCATAGAGGTATAAGAAATTTCCAGTTAAAATAGTATTGATTTCAGCATATGACCATCAGAATTGAAGTTAGTCCTCAGTTATATCTATTTGGCTCAACCCAAACACTGTAAAGAAGAGGCCAAGCTGATTTCATAAATTTATTTCCTGGAACTGGAATTTCGAGGAACCGCAAATAGCAATTGCTAGAATACACCACCATCCATTCTGATTGATGTAAGAAGATCCATTACATATTATTATTAATATTATTATTAATACATATTTATTATTATTATTATTATTATTATTATTATTATTATTATTATTATTATATTATTATTATTATTATTATTATTATTATTATTATCACTTATTATTATTATATTACTATTATTATTATTATTATTATTATTTATTATTATTATTATTATTATTATTATTATTTAATACACACATTTATTGGCATATAATATTGATCATCAATATCATTACTATTATTAAAACTGAGATTTATAGTAAATAGTTTTTCTTAACCCTCGTGACTCATCATACTGTTTGTGTAAATCATTTTACGAACTTAGATGTAATGATATTAAAATAATATTAATATAAAACCCTGCATATTCGGTTCATCCCTTAATTTCCTTAGAGCTAAGATTGTTCTCCCCCACTCCAAAATGAATTTAACTGAATCTCTTCAACCTTTTTCAAACTACTATCCTATTCATGTTCACATTATCACCAATGGCTCTGTAAGGCGGAACACCTTACACCTCTTCCAACCCTCCTCGTGATACAAGCACACTTCCACCTCCTTGGTTTTTCTTGTCTTCTCACAATTTTTTGCAAAAAACCCCTTCCAAAAAAATTCTCACCCCATCTTTAAATATTTCTTCTTTCAAAAAAAAACCTAAAATCTCATACCATCACCTTTTACTTCTCACTTATACAAATACCTCAGCCCACTGTAATATAAACACATTGAGAACACAGTGATTTCCCCGCTGTAATTAACAACACAATATAACTACCAAGACAATCAACTGCCTCACCTTACATAGATCAAATTCACAAACTATACTTACTAAACATATGAGACTATATGATACCCCTTATTAACATTGAAAACCTTCACCTTAGAAGATTTACCGAATCCTTTTGCATAAACAATTCCACTAATTATAATATACAAAGAAATGATTCACAAATAGATCCCATCATTAACAACATTCTTAACTCCTCACCTTTTTTCAAAAAATTAAAACCAAAACTTTTGTGATAATTTTAAATTTATTTTATGTATTTTTATTATATTTAATTTAGTTTATATAACATAACTGCTGAAAGAGGACTAAGATTAATAATATCAAATATTTCTAAATAAATTTCTTTAAATATTTGATATTAAACTTACAACCTCTTATTAAAAGAGTATTGATTTTCTTCTAATTATATAAGGATTTCACAAGTAATATTTTAATTAAGGCATTACTATCTATTATCATACTGACGTCTAAGTTTATATACCGTTTATATATATATATATATATATATATATATAATATTATATATATATATACATATATATATATATTATTATTATTATATATATTATATATTATTTTAATTATTATAAATTTATATATTGTAGATTGTTAAAGTATAAAGTATATATATATATATATATATATATATATATATGTATATATATATATATATATATATATATATATATATTATAAGTTATATATATATATATATATATATATATATATATATATATATATATATATATATATATAAATATATATATATATATATATATATATATATATACATATATATATATATATATATATATATATATATATATATAAACATATATATATATATATATATATATATATATAGAGATTTTTTTAGAGATATATATAAACATATATATATATATATATATATATATATATATATATATATATGTAT
>JABUQX010146684.1:0-10000 GCA_015478945.1 Trachelipus rathkii | reverse complement strand
ATATATAGTTATAAAAATATATATATGTTATATATATATGTATATATATTATATATATATATATATATATATTATATATATATATATATATATATAATATTTATATATATATATATATATATATATATATATATATATATATATATATATATATATATATATATATATATATATATATATATATATATATATATAATATATGAAGTTATCTATATATATATATATATATATATTTATATATAGGCTATTTATAAGTGGTTGACTCCAGGAGCGAAAATCAATAATTAATGTATCGTTATTTTAATAATTTTAGGGTAAATACATTAAATTTTTTTTGGGTAAACAACCTATCTTAACCTTAACCTAACCTAACCTAATCCTTAACCTAACTTACCCTAACCTAACCAAATTTAACCTAAATTAACCTAACCTAATATTAACGGAGTCAACCACTTATAAATGTCCAGTATATATATAAATATATATATATATATATATAAATATATATATAGCAAAGTATATAGCAGTTAGTATATATATATATATATATATATATATAGCAAAGATATATATATATATATATATATATATATATATATATATATATATAGCATGTATAGGTTATGTTATATATATATATATATATTGTTATATATAGTTATATATATATATATATATAAGGTTATGTTATATATATATATATATATATAATAGTATATACATACAGCAAGAAGAAGGCTATATATGCTGGTTGTTGGTGTATATCATATATATATACATATATGTTGGTTAGGAAATTTTGGTTAGCAGTTATTGGGTTATGTTGTTATTATATATATATTATTATTTATATTATATTATTATATATATATATATATATATATATATATATATGGCTATATATATATATTGTTATTATATGATACATATATATATTATATTATATATATATTACATTTTACAAATATCGATTTATTTATTATATATATATATTATGTTATATATATATATTAATATTATTATATATATATATACATATATGTTGGTTAGGTAATTATTCATATAAAAATCTTTATTAATATATATATTATTACATATATATATATATATATATATAGCATGAGTATATATATAGTTATATATATATATATATCAATAATATATATATATATATATATATATATATATATATATATATATATATATATATATATATATATATATATATATATATATATTTCATTTCATTCTCTCTCTTGAACTAAAACTGATATACCTTATTTTATTAGAAATTATTATCGTTTTCTTCAAATCCAGTAACTTGTGCTTATTCACTCAGTTCAGAATGGAAAAACAACTCTTTGAAACTCTAAAAGCTTTTCATTGCAGAAAATGCAACAATCTTTCTGGTTCCTCTACCTCACACTCTTTCTTACGTTTTGCAATTTTTAAATGTTAACTCTCTCTCTCTCTCTCTCTCTCTCTCTCTCTCTCTCTCTCTCTCTCTCTCTCTCTCTCTCTCTCTCTCTCTCTCTCTCTCTCTCTCTCTCTCTCTCTCTCTCTCTCTCTCTCTATCTATCTATCTATCTATCTACCTACCTATCTATCTATCTATCTATCTATCTATCTATCTATCTATCTATCTATCTATCTATCTATATATCTATCTATCTCTCCCCTCTTGAATCTATGACGGCAATATTGCTGTTTTAACTTTTACTAAAGCTGAACTGTTTGCTTTGACTTTTCTCTTTAATTTCACATTAGACAGTTTTAGAGCTATTCCTCCTCTTCGCCTTCCTCCAAATCATTAAAAATGTTTTTACTGCACTCCCTGCGCTTAACACTAAGAAGGCGAACAGTGCTGAAGGCATCCCTCCAGTGGTTCTCAAAACTTGCGCTTCTGAGCTTGCTCCCTCCTCTGGTAAACTGTTCCCTCACTGCCGATCAACGTCAACATTTCCCTCCTGTAGGAAGCGTGCATTCATTTATCATGTGCTAAAGAAGGAGGAACCCAGTCAACAATCCAACTATCGTCCTATCTCTTTAGTCTATAATCTTCCTAAAATTTTCAAATCTATTCTTAAGAAGATTTAGAAACATCTTAATTCTTCTAATCTTATCTCTGATTGCCAGTATGGCTTCTGTAAGGAGCGCTAGACTGGTGATCTTCTTTCCTTTCTCTCCGACTCTTGGTCCTTTGCTCTTTCAGATGGGAGTAGTAGGAAGGGGATTCCGGACTACGAAAAACCCACCCCAACCGACGAAAAACCCACCCATCGAAAAACCCACCCCTTGACCTTTTTTGAGCCCAATTTTTTACCTGCCCTTACCTTTTTTGGGCCCAATTTTTACCTTTTCCTGACTGGCCTTGACCTTTTTGGGCCTTTACCTTTTTGGGACTTTACCTTTTTTTCGACCAACCCTTCCGTCTTCCATGGGTCATTTTTGGCCCACGGTATTTTTGAGAACCCAAATTTTTTCGGCGAACCCTTTTCTATTCTACGGTACAATTTTGAGAACCCTAATTTTTTGAGAACCCTAATTTTTTGAGAACCCTAATTTTTTGAGAACCCTAATTTTTTGGCAACCCTAATTTTTTAGCAACCCTAATTTTTTTCGGCAACTCCTATTTTTGGCAACCCCTTCAGAAGTGTTACGCCAAACGGTTGCGTCAGCAACCGTTGTACGTATTGTCCCCTATTTTACGCCCCCTAATTTTTTCGACCATGGGTCAATTTTTGCCCACGGTAATTTTTGGATACCCTTTGATCTTCCGTGGGTCATTTTTGGCCCACGTTAATTTTTGGTTACCCTTTGGTCTTCCATGGGTCAATTTTGACCCACGGTAATTTTTGGCTACCCTTTGGTATTCCATGGGTCAATTTTTGCCCACGGTAATTTTTGATCTTCCTTTAGGGGCTTAGCCCTATTTTTGATGTCTTTACCTTGTTTGACCATGATATTTCGGCTTTAACCTTGCCATATACCATGGGTCAAATTTGACCCACGGTAATTTTTTGTCCTTACTTTAGGGACTTAGCCCTTTTTTGATGTCTTAACCTTGTTTGACCATGATATTTCAGCCTTGTCCCTGTCATATACCATGGGTCAATTTTGACCCACGCTAACTTGATGGCTTTGATGGTTCCCAATCACCGTAAGAAGTATCTAGTGATGTTCTATTAGTGTTCTATGAGTATTCTATGAGTGCCAGGTGAGTGCCAGGTGAGTGCCAAGTGAGTGCCAATGAGTGCCAAGTGAGTGCCAATGAGTGCCAAGTGAGTGCCACATAGTGCCAAGTGAGTGCCACATAGTGCCAACTGAGTGCCACTTTTTTCAAGCCTTTTCTAGCCTCCCCCTGAGCCCCGAATAGCCCCAATATAGGTGTCTACCCCTAGGTAATAAGGTATGAGGAATCGAATGGTGTATATTACAAGTTGCTAGGATGCTTCCTACTATGAGTTAGTATTTTTCTACCACTTATAGCCTATATATATATCACTATGACACTTATACACACATTCACTATGACACTTATAAACACTAGGACACTTATAAGCACTTACACTTGCCATAGGCACTTACATTAAACCATAGACACTTACATTAAACCATATACACTTACATTCACACCATCACCCAGATACACTTACACTTACACTCACACACTCGATATTTTGATGCCTCAACTTTGATGCCTCAACTTTGAGGCCTCAACTTTGATGCCTCAACTTTGATGCCTCAACTTTGATGCCTCAGCATTAATGCCTCAACTTTGATGCCTCAGCATTAATGCCTCAACTTTGATTCCTCAACTTTGAAGGTTCATCTTTGATGACTCATCTTTGATGACGTCATCTTTGATACCGTCTATATTGATGATTCATCTTTGATGAAATCATCTTTGATGGCTCATCTCTACCCTACATTAATATTAATGTCTTCCCCTAGATCATAATTGGAACACCAGGGCGCCGCATGCGCCCTCCGCGTGAAGATCCACGAACCCGCACCCGCAGGTGCGACCCGCCGCGAAACCGCCGCCGCGTGCGCCCGCAGGCGCAATATTTCCGCGAAACCGCCGCCGCGTGCGCCCGCAGGCGCAATATTTCCGCGTGAACAAAAAATATGATATCAATGTAAACTATTCAAAGAATTTCTTTTCAAATATACTATGAGCCATTCATTTTTTACTACAATTGTACGAAATTTTATTAAAAACATATACTTTACATACCTTAAATCAGTAAATCAGTAAATCAATAGAGGTGTTATTACCTAACACCTAAGGGATTAGTATGCTTTTGTTTTACTGCTTTACTGCTTTAACTATCTGCTTTACTGCTTTAACTCTCTGCTTTACTGCTTTAACTCTCTGCTTTACTGCTTTAACTCTCTGCTTTACTGCTTTAACTATCTGCTTTACTGCTTTAACTCTCTGCTGATATTAAAGCAGTAAATTAGTAAATCAATAGAGGTGTTACCTAAGGGATTAGTATGCTTTGTTTTACTGTTTACTGCTTTAACTATCTGCTTTACTGTGTTTTAACTCTCTGCTTTACTGCTTTAATCATCTGCTTTTACTGTTTTAACTCATATATTTAACTGATTAATACTTTTTATTTATTTTTATTTCTATTTTTATTTTGTTTTAATACTTTTTATTTATTTTTATTCTGTTTTAATACTTTTTATTTATTATTATTTTTTATTATTTTATTATTATTATTATTATTTTTATTTTGTTTTAATACTTTTTATTTAAAAATTGTAATGTAAGAAAAACACACATAGTTATATAAACATTTTAATAAAATTGTACGAAATTTTATTAAAAACCTTTTTATATATATATATTAGGGGTAAGTGTTTTTCATTTTAAAGCATTTATTACATAATTAGAAACTATAAAATCATTGACATACAAATTTTTAGCATCAAATATATTTACAAGTTTATTAAAACATACATTATTTAAAAAACATATAATGAAATAAATACAATAGACTCCACATAAATTGGAATATATGGGCTGAACAGGGTAAGAGATAGTTTTTACACAACTTACATTATTATATTTTAAAAATAAGGTGATATAATGATTATTCAATATAAATTTTAAGTTCAAAGAATCAATTATGTGAACAGCGTCGTTTTTTGCTCTATAAACGGAAATCCAATGTCCTGTTGAGGTGATGTGACGAGGCATTGTATTGAATATGAAGCAGGTATCCTTCTCCAACTTTACAGAGTTTATTTCGTTAATAGCGAACACCCCTAAAAAGCGATGTTCATTTTTAAACACCAATTTTATTTCTTCTTCATTCATCTTTAATAATTCAAAAGTACGTTGCGTACTCTGTCAATTTCAATGAGTTGAGGATGCTCAAGATAGACCACCACAGTGATGGGTGTTTGTAGACTTGATCCAAAAGAGAGACTTAATCCTAAGGTACCCTTTCTCAAAATGTTTAAATGATAGGCGTTACAAGCTGAAAGGTCAGCTGTGAGATCATAGGCATATAAATTACTATTCTTTGCGTATTCTTCAAGATTTAAGCCTGTCCCACTATCATTACATGATACAGTATTGGCTATTAAGTCGTAAAAAGGTCGAGTACAGAGAGATAGGTCTCCGTTGTATAACATTTCATAATCACGTCCGTGAGGAAGTCCATTCACATGTAAACTGATACCTCTAAGTCCGAAAGGCGTGAATTTATAGGGTGACTTTTTATAATTCCCTGAGTAGGCTTCATGTTCCACAATTCCTATTATTACTTTCTGTGGTAAATTTCCGTTCACAATGTTAGGGATATTGATACTCGATAATCCTTGAGTGAAATTAAATATCTTGGTTTCAACTCTCTTAATAGGGTACTTTGCTGTAGTATTCAAAAGCGAATTTTCAATTTCCAAATGACGCTGTGGTGATAATTTCACTTTTCTGACATAGAGATAAGCCTCCAACAGTTTGAAAACAGGTTCTGGACATACCGTTGTAGCAGTAGGCTTACTTTTTATTTTAAGAGCAAATTTAGGATTTGACCGTGATAAAATGATTCTAGTATCTACAGATGGTAGAATGAGTCGTTCTTGAGAGAAGATATCGCCATTTAATCGACCGTAAAATTCATAAGTATTATTTATGACTTTAGCTGCTTTATCTATATGTGCAGCTTCATCTTTGAAACTATAAAAACCACATGATTTGAGATGAGACTGTTTAGCATCGTCTGAATAATTTAACAAATGCTCTATATAGCTTCTATAAGGATAATTAGCCGCTGATGCACCTAGTGAAGTTCCGTTAAGATAGACTTCAAGCTGTGTGAAACATGTATACAGGAAATTTGATTCTGTATATACTATATGGTCATCACCCGTAGGAAGATCTGTACCATCAGGTTTTGTCAATTTCGTTTTTACATATAAAAACACATTAGAGGGGTCTAGGTATTGATCAGAAGTACCTGGAATATTGAACTCTAGAGGAACATCTGTATTGGTAATTGAATGCAGAGGATTAATACTGATAAAGTTGGACTCGCTAACGCTAATCTGTGTAGGGTTCATTGAGAAGAGATCCAATTCACTCTTACAACAATCAGGACTAGAAGGATGAAGGAAATGCATCTTGCACGTGCGAGTTCTGGTCGTATAATGAGCATTTTCATGAAAAACATTACTTATATACAGTAATACACACCTCGTATAAAAGTTATCAGTTAGTAATTAAATAGCAAATACATCAATACATTTTTTCTTTAAAGGTTTTTTCCGTTTAGTCTTTTTCTTTATGACAATCTTCTTGATCCCTCGCCCCTGACCTGACATTTTACGCCTTATTTTACGCTTAACATCATCCAACATCTCATCTGAAACATCGGCTATACGTCTTTTTAATGCTGTACGAGGATTATTTCCTGCAGCAATATCTTGAATAGTATGCAAGCCTGTTCTTATAGCTTTTTTACCTATATATTCCCCACCTCTCCTGAGTAGAGGCCTTGCACTTCTCCATAGCTTGGCGAAAAATCCACCAAGGCCATACCCCCTCTGCATTTTTGATCCCCTGAATACCCTTTCTTCCTCCATTATTACAGGAGTATCTTTCTTATACTATCTTTACACTGTGAGAGTATGTTAATGAATGAAAAATATATCTGACTACACCTCTTATATATTCCATTATGCTGTAATTACTGCATCTGTTTCTTTCTAATATGAACTTTGCATAACAATGTGCCGTATAAAGGGGGGATTTCCTTCTACATCTTTTATATGCACGCGTACAGAGTCAAAATTTGATCTATTCAGAGGTAGATAATGAACATTAGGGAATGTTATAACTTTACTCTCTTTGGGAAAATATACTACTCTTAATAAAGGAGCTTTAGTATTACCTACATGTTGATGATCAATTATATTTGTATATACATAAGCCATACCTGGATGATTGAGCATCTCGGATGGGGTACATGTATAGTGCAGTACTCGATCTGCTTCATCTTTTTGTTCATGGGGAGTCATGCGGTTATTCTCCACAGATAGTATAACCCTCTTCAACATAGTAGGGATATCATGAAGTATATCCAACTCAGCATCACGTCTACGAATATGTTTACGCTGCCATGGTGATCGTTCGAGAAAAAACATGTCCCGGTCTCGTAGGTTTACACTTACTTTTGAGCTTAAAGATATTATTACTTTATCTTCATAGGTACGCATTTCAGTTTTGTATACCAAGTCCTTACACATAATACTCACATCAAAGAGAACGTTTAAATGACTAAAAATAGCAGGCACCGATTTAAAATATGACCTCCGCAAAGTAAATTCCTCGATGAAGTATTCTTTTGTAGCAAATGTAGTCGCATTCACCTTTTTGGCAATTGAAGTCCTTTTCAGATAACGAGTACCTTCCACTTGTAATATAGTTTCAACACATTCTACACTTCTGTACACTTTCATCCAGAATAGATTGTGAGGTAAATTTTCTATGTCTGTATTTAATATCATTTCACATAATCCTACTTCATATGCCTCTCTTTCAAGTTGTATAGGATTCATTAACACAGTTGTAAAATCCGAGAGTTTATTATCAGGATGTAAATCCAGGGAGGCTGAAGACGGGAGAGTTAAATAAAAGTGATCTACACTCTCCATGATTATAATGACAACTGATTAATGATTCTTAACTTCACTTGCTTTTATATAAGTATTAAACTTAGCAGGATATCCCCGCCATTTCACCAGATACTGTTTATTTTTACCTTTACCTCTCGTAGCTAATATTTTTTCAATTTTATATTCATGAGTTACAGGATTGAACCTTACTTTTTGTATTTCCTGTTTATAAAATCCGCCTTTTATTTTTTCACCATCTAAATCTTTCAGATAATATAGCTTTAAACTATCACGACTGAATGGCTGGATATTGTGTACTTTAAAAACTTCCGTAGTCCAACCGGATTCATATCCTTTTCTAAACCTTTCTTCTGTTCGAGATACTCTTACATAATCGTTTACCTTTATTCCTGAATTATCTTTTATTTTGTTTTCTTTTTCATGTAGATGGGTTCTACGGCCTCTAGTTTTTGACATCTCTAAAGGAGTTGACTTTATAGTTCTATGGTAAGACCTGTTATAAGAATAAGACAGATCGTCCAGTATATCAATATATTTAAAAGTATTCATTTTAGTAAAATACCTATGCATGCGTTCTTTAATAGTACGTTGGACTCTTTCAACTATTGCCGCTTTGTTTACGGAAAATGTATTGTAATAGCTTATACCATACTCCCAGAGCAGCTCCTGAAACTCTCGCCCCTTGAACTCCATTCCTGAATCTGTCCAAAATGATTTAGGTGTTCTCCTCTCATCCTCTATAATTTCAAGTACTGCAGCTGCAACTGTAACTGATCTTTTATCTTTTAAGGGCTTCAACCACAAGTATCGAGAATATACGTCAATTGTAAAAAGTATGTATTGAAAACCTTCATTGTAAGAGCTGTATTTAATCATTTCGGATAAATCTAACTGCCATATGCTGTCGAGCTGTGGAGATATGGTTTTCCGTGTAGGAAATTTTTTTCTTACAGGTTTATGTAGAGTAAATGCATCTTCACCTTCTAAATATGCTTTTAACTCTTTTTTCTCAATATTAGGATACCTTAAAGCAAACCTAGTGAAACCCCCAAAACTGTTTGGCTCCCTCAGATTGAAGTAATGTTTATCAACTACCTCCTTCGCCTCCATGTTGACTACTGACACATCGTAAGCATTATATATATATATATATATATATATATATATATATATATATAAGTATATATAATATATATATATATTGTTATATATCTCTATTTTTTTTTGATACATATTTAAATATATATATATATATATATATATTATATATATATATATATATATATATATATATATATATATATATATTTGTCACAAAAATGTGATATTAGGTCACAAGGGATAAAGAAAGAGAAAAAGATTTAAAATAACATTTATTTATACACAAACATTACAACTAAATAAATATGTGATAATACATAATTACGATTTAATCCAACTATGCCTATTATAAGGTGTTTTTCTTGTTCGTCCTCTGGTAACACGTTTAAATTTATCTGATGCGTAAGAAGTGCCTGATGGACTTGAATCAGGTCTTGGCGTAACGGGAATATTATCTAAGTCTGCTAATCGCGTTGTATTTAAGATTAAACTTCTGGGAAAATTAATAGTCTGAAGTTCTTGTTTGATATCATTCCATCCTTTTACAGGGCCTTTCTTCCAGTTACGTGAGAGATCAGCTATCAAATCCACAATATTTGATCCTTTAACTATTTCATCATCAATTACGATCTGCCCAGCTTCATTCAAAGTTAATTGGTCTTTTAAAATATTATATAAAGCTATTCCTGATTTACGCACTCTAATAGGTAAGCTCTCCTCTAGGATATTTTTAAATCTATCTTCA
>JABUQX010146683.1:15000-21058 GCA_015478945.1 Trachelipus rathkii | reverse complement strand
CAAACACTTCGTTCAGTTCGGAATTTGGGTGTTTAACCGTTTCGCATTTATCATTGAAACATATACATTGTTCGTCATTTATATATCTTAAGATTTTTTATAACTATTTTATAACTATTTGATTTCCCTTATCAGACCGAGTTATTATTATATTCTGGTTGTTTTTTAGGTTATTAAATAATCTAACTCAAAAAAAATCAAACTCAAAAAAAGATACTATAGCATTGATCCTCCAAAAAGTCTCAACACCACGTTTTTACCAGTTCCTAATATGCCTCTACACATGTTAAAAAAGAGGAAATATTACCAAAAAACATAACCCAAACCCCATCCAATAATATCATTTTAAAAAAATATACTTAGACCACCAAAATATAAAGAAAATCTCCCTCAAAGTTGCATATACCACATCCCTTGCAATAATTGCAATAGAACATATATTGGCGAAACCACTGATTTCCAAAGACGAAAATATCAGTGTACAATAGACCTTAGTAACGACAGCATAAACTCAGCACTAACATGTCATAGAAGAACCACCAACCACAATATTAATACCAACAACATGAAAATTATCTAAACAGCAGTCATTCTCATCAACGAAAGATTTTAGAATCCTTTTGTATTTATAACAGTAAGAATTATAATAAACAACATTGGGAGGTGAAAATAGATTTTATTCAAAATGAGTACCTATATATCAACAAGACTCTGAAGAAAATAGATAACCAACTGGAACAAATTTCAAATGAAAGATGAAAAAGAAGAATTTTAGTCTTTTGCCTGAAGAGGTCCCGCGTGCCGGGACGAAAGCTTACATTATGTATCAAAATTTAAAGTTTTAAAAATATTCTGCTAAATATTGGTTTTGTGTAAAATAAACTCGTTGTGTTAAAAAATTTTAAATAAATAATAAAAAATCAAATGGCTTTCTAGCAATATAAATATAACACTACGCCAAAGTAGTTCTCATATATATATATATATATATATATATATATATATATATATATATATATATATATATATATATATATATATATATATATATATATATATATATATATATATATATATAATGACTCCTAGGGCACCGGCTAGCAACCCGCCCTTTATTTTTATTGCTTGTATAACTCCCTGGGCCAGAAGAGGAAAGTTTTACATCTTCATGGGAACTCTGGAGGACGATTTTAGGGCCAATGAGATGCTAGTTCCATTGAAAGGGTGAAAACCTTACCTAGTATATAACTCAAGGACTAGCATCCAAAACCATTTGGCCGAGAAATTTTTTAGAGTGCTCCAGGATCAAGAGTTTCGAGGCCAAAGGAAAGAAAATGCTGGCCCAACTGACAGGGCGAAAGTCCTACCTATCAGATAATGTAGAATGTATAGAATGTAGAATGTAAAATGTAGAATATATATATATATATATATATATATATATATATATATATATATATATATATATATATATATATATATATATATATATATATATATATATATATATATATATATGGCAGTAAAAATTCCCCTCCTGGGGCCTGGATCTAATGAGTTGATGTACGGCTATTTTCTTTAAATCTGACTTCATTCAAACTTTCTAATCCTTCAGTTACATGGCAAGATGATGGAAGAAATATTCTTTTCCCACAGAGGCGATACCAATTATATGAGTGCAATAATTGGATGATGGGTGAAAGACTAAGTAACAATAATTTAGAAGAGAAAGCATAGTTCCATAACAGAACCTGTTTCTCACTAGTCAGAAAATAACGATACCGTCCTGTATATGCGCGTCTTAGTGTGTGCAAGGGAGCCCTTTCTTAATTATTTGACTTGTGAATTATAATATACTTCATTCAAGAGCATGTAAATAATATTGAGACAAGGCCAGTATTTACGATACGTTGTTACCACGCAAATGGAAGATTGCTTGATGAAGCAAAAATATTACTACCGTACACATTTAGTAATTTTAATGGTAGTAGGATAATCGTTAGTTTATTCAGTGCTCGAAGCAAATAAGCAAATCACAAAAATTCTTTAACATTGAAACAGAAGGGTTTTCTAACTTGAAAAAATTTCTGTTGTCACATTAATGGTGCTTCCACACTATGCCGCATTATTATATTTGGCAAGGTCAATGGACAAATCCAGCTGCCGCTGCCGCTGCCGCTGCCGCTGCCGCTGCCGCACTCAATTCCCTGCGTTCACATTGGAATTGGCATTCAGTCGTGATCGCGATGTACACTGACGAGGACTTGCTTGTAGCTGCTGCTTTTCGTTGATTTTATAAACTGATATTTTTCGGTGAATTAACTGAATATGTATATATATATATATATATATATATATATATATATATATATATATATATATATATATATATATATATATATATATATATATATATATATATATATATATATAAATATATATATATATATATAAATATATATATATATATATATATATATATATATATATATATATATATATATATATATATATATATATATATATATATATATATATATATATATATATATATATATATATATGACATGGCAAATTCTATGAGCAGCGATAAAGAGTCAGAAATGTATGTGAGTTTGAGCAAAGAAGGGAACTACTTTTGGAGGAAGAAGAGGTGGTGGAGAGATGGAGGGGGTACTTTAAATGTGGAAGAGGGAGAGGGGATGGACGAAGAGATAGAGGAGGCGGCCACAGAGCAATACAGGAACAGGAGGAAATAGGAATGATTGAAATAACAGAGGTAAAAGAAGCGTTTAAGAAGTTGAAAATGGAAAGAGCGTAGGATATGACGGACTGAAAAACGAATTATTTAAGATTGGAGAAGGAATAGCTAGTTGGTTCATGGAAATTCTTAAAAAAGGCTTGGAAAGAATTCTTGAAAACTGGAGGAAAACATTTATATGGACGAAGAGATAGAGGAGGCGGCCCCAGAGCGATACAGGAACAACAGGAAACCATGAACCAACGATAGTTGGTTCATGGAAATTCTCTAAAAAAGCTTGGAAAGAATTTTTGAAAACTGGAGGAAAGCATTTATATGACCTATACACAAGAAAGGAGACAAAATAGAGTGTGAAAAATATAGAGGAATAGTATTACTGTGAGCAGTAAGTAAAATATATGAAAGAATTCTGGAGAAAAGACTAAGGATAAGAGTTGATGAAAAAATTGGAAAGTGGCAACAGGGTTTTAGACCTGGAAAAGGCACAACAGACTTGATATTTTATATGAAGATGATGATAGAAAAGAGCACATATGGGATAAGAAGATATATGTTGCATTTATAGATTTAGGAAAGGCGTTCGACAGGGTGGATAGAGAGAGATTGTGGAGAGTAATGGAAGATCCGGAATATGACATAACGCCGAAATTGATAGCAGTGATTAATATCATGTATGAAAACCCAGCAAACATGGTGAGAGATGGAGGGAGCTGGGAGAGATGATTTGATGTGAGAACTGGGGTGAGACAGGGTAGTGTTCTGTCACCGCTACTCTTTACATTGTGCCTGGATAGCTGCCTAAAAAGGATTTGTACTAGGTAGAATAGAAAACACACAAATTGATGTATACGAATGACGCGACTGTGATTATATCGAGAGTAGAGGGCTTACAGTGTTTCATGAATAGGTGGAATGAGGTGTTGAACGCGTGGGGAATGAAGATAAGAGAGAGTGAAGAGATATCAGTAAATATAGAGTCCAGGCTTAAACAAGTGAAGAAGTTTAAACACCTAGGAGTTGTGTTCAACGAACAGGGGAGACAAGATGAGGAGCTGGTGACTAATTTACTTAAATGCGGGGAATGAGTCCTTTTTTTAGTTTTCCAAATTTCCAAAATATCAGACTTAAATGTACTTTTCTTTTCATTAACATAATCTTTAATTTCTCTATTTAGGTGATGCATGAATTCACTTTCATCATCTTCTGTGCCACTTTCACTCTCAGAGCATTGATAAATATCTATATCTATTGTGGGTTTCCTCACTTTTATTTTTTCCTTAGAATTTACATGAATAGTATCATCACTTACTTCAAAATCTGTTGGGTTAAAGACTACATTTTTAATTGTGGTGTCCTTTTGGTCATCACTAAAAAGTCTAGTATATATAAACGTTGACATTTGATAATCAAAATCATTTTCTATGGCAGTGCACCGCGTGGCCATTTGGTTTGTTATATGTTCTTTAACACAAATTTCCACATTTGTGGGAAGGGTCAATTTTGTTATAGCTTTTCGTATACCAATTAATTACAGAGCTGGAACTATTAGTGATACCATATAATATTTTGATCCAGACATAGTAGTGGCTTGTTGAAAAGGTTTTAAAATTAAAATTATCTCCTGTAATATTTCTTTATCACCTTATGAAACATTTAAAATTATTTTCTTTAAATTTAAAGCTGCAATTTGAAGCTGATCTAACTGATCTGTTATAGTTTGTATCATCGGCAAGCACGAATTTCATCTAGTTGCGCAATATGTATATATATATATATATATATATATATATATATATATATATATATATATATATATATATATATATATATATATATATATATATATATATATATATAACAACAACTATATATATATATATATATATACTATATATATATACATATATATATATACATATATATATATATATATATATATATATATATATATATATATATATATATATATATATATATATATATATATATATATATATATATATATATATATATATTAATATATATATATAAATATATATATATATATATATATATATATATATATATATATATATATATATATATATATATATGTCCCTATATATATATATATAATATATATATATATATATATATATATATATATATATATATATATATATATATATATATATTAGAGTGGTCGTTATTCTGTGCTTTTGATTTTTGCTACTCCATTATTTTGTTCCATGATAGTAGAAAATAAGCTGTGGTAAATTTCAGCTTTATCGGACAAAGTGAAGCCGTGCCCCTGGGACCTCGAAAAAATGAAAATGTAAACATGCATGGAAAAAGAAATTTTATGCTTTATGGCATAAATTGTTGTAATTGTTCTATATACTATGGCATTATACCATATTGCATGAACATTTTAGAAGAAAAGAAAATGAATATAACAACAATAACGTTGACATTTCCAAATAATGCGAATATCGCATGCATACGCTAAAAGGTTTGGTGCTTTGATAATGTTTCCTTTGTGCAACCTGGAAACCTTTTGCGGTATTGACGCACAATCTCCATAACATAGGTACTATTTCTGTTGCTCATTTGTCGTAAGTAATTTATTATACTCCTACATAAGTTTGACTCCTCTCTCTGCCGAGTCATTTACAACGGACAGTTTATTCACCAATTTTAGACATTCTATATAACTTTCATTTTTTGCAACAGCGACTGTTCTGTCTTAAGGAAATCATCATTCATATCGAATCTAGTGAAAAATTTTGGTTGAAACAAATTGCTCAAGGCCGTTCTTAATAATTTCTGGGATGTTATCGATTGTCATGTGTATTCGCTTCTCATCTTCCTCTGACGATTCCATCTCGTTATTCAAAGCATCGACCATTTTCCTTTTCGGAGCACATGACAAATGTGGATCGAATAAAGCTAAGGCCACTGCCTCATGGCTTAAATACCGTAAATGGTTGCTTAGTTTTTTTAAAGCAACGCGAGATATATTAAGGTCTATCATCTGATAGTCGTAGAGTTTTGAAAGACATGTGTAATCCATATATGGTCCCTTTGCAGCAGATGTCGCACTAAACCATGCTTCGACATATATAGTAACAAGGAAAATACAACTATCAATTGTAGCTTTTTCCACTTTCGGTGCTAATGCAAATTCAGTACGAATCATAAATATTTTCAAGTAATAAAGGGACTTTGCCATCCAGCGTGCATGATAGAAAGCTCCCGGCTTACGGAAATGTATCCCATGAGATGGTGCTTCTCCTAGGAAAATTGCCGTTAATTCTA
>JABUQX010146683.1:7500-10000 GCA_015478945.1 Trachelipus rathkii | reverse complement strand
CCTTGTTTACGGCAGGACTAGTCAGAGAGAACAAAAAACTGATGACCGAGTATCTGACCATTCGTCGATTGAGATAGCTAAATTGGATGATTGTTTGAAAGAAGTTATTAATTCTAAAACTTTTGTTTTAACGCAGTCCTACATTTTCATACACTCAATATCTATGTAGTAATTCCTTTGACATAAATGGTAGAAAGTGGTCCCTACTTTTATTCGAAGTACGTACAATGACAAAACCTCCATATGAGAAGACGTAAGATAATTTATTATTGTCATTTGTTTGTGTTTTTTTTTCGTTTTTAAGAAGTCAGTATCTTGTTATTTTCTATACAAGTTTCAAGAGTAATCTGAGTTATTCTTACTGCTAGTATTGGAGATCCTCTCCCTCTTTAATCGTTTTCTTTCCTACCTCTTCATTGTGTCTACTGCTTATATGGCTTCCTAACCAGATGTTGCTCTTCCTTTCCGAGAATAATTACGATTGTAAAGTGTACACTTTGCGATGTCATTGAATGCAATATCGAAATAATCCCAAACCACAATGGGTGAGGATACCATTGCGCAATTGCTTCAATAGTTGACTCGAGCCTATATACTCACAGGTACAAGTCGATCAATATTTTAAATTCGAATGAGATTCAAATTACTGTTACTACCTCGAGACGGTGTTAGTCAACTCATTCTGCTCAACTTATAACAGATGTCAATAAATTTTCTAACAGGTTCAATTATACTGTTTTATATATTCTCTTTCACTTGTGTTCCAGTCGGAATTCGAATCAGAAAAATTTATTTTGATATTCGCGAATTTGAAATCGAAAATTGAAAACATGCCAATATTCGGTTCGCCTTATATATATATATATATATATATATATATGTATATATATATAGTATATATATAAGTTATATATATATATAAGTGGTATATATATATATAGCATATATATATATATATATATAGTTATATATATATATATAATAGAGTTTTTATATATTTATATTTAATATAGAAAAAAAAAATAGCCCATCTCTATATATATATATATATATATATATATATATATATATATGTCATGCTAAATATATATATATATATATATATATATATATATGAGTTAAAAAGTTTCCATGTAGTTTAAATAAGGTAGTCTTTAAACATGGTCTTATATGATTTATTTATGGTCTTTTATCTATAAAATTTTGATCTGCTTTGCGATTTGCGAGACGAGAAAGAAAAAAAGTCTTTAGAATTTTCAATAAGTTTTATATTTGGATTTTTAATTTTTTTTTATTACTACCGCGAACGTGTGCGCTTTATTGGAATATATATTAATACATTATCTTTTCAATCACTCCTAAATATTACTTTACTCAATAAAATTATAAACTCTACTCACACACACACACACGCACTCACACACACACTATTACATATATGCAGAGTATATATATATATATATATATATATATATATATATATATATATATATGTTGCTATATATATAAGAGCAGGCATAGAGCAGCATAAGGTTATATAAGGTTGTATATATATATATATATAAAATAATGTGAGTGTGAGTTTCCGTTCTTCTCATAAAACTCTAGTGAATAAAAATTTAATATTTGATTTTTTATAATATATATATATATAATATATATATATATATATATATATATATATAGATAGATCAGTCTCTAACGTATATATATATATATATATATATATTTCCATAAATCTAGGGAAAGAGAAAGATATATATATATATATATATATATATATATAATAACATTTCCAACCTGAAATAGGGAGCCTCAATAAAATAATTAATGGCCATATTTCTCTTCGATTGATTCATTTTTGAGGTAAATAGTTCACTGATAATGTTAAAAATTTTGCTTTCCTACAATAAATATCAAATGTATTGAAATGTATTTTTAGCTTCAAATAATGGCGTCTAGAAATTGGTGTCTGCTTTTATAATTGAGTCTATATATATATAAATCAAAATGTTATTTAAGGAAACTTCAATCTTGGTTCTCATCAATATGTCAAGTAAAAATCTCTTTGTAATTAAATAGGGTCAAGAAAAGGGTAATGAACAAATTGAAAAGCAATTTTTTCTTAACTTTTTATTTGGAGTTAGACTGCGATATTTTTTCCTTTAACTTTATTATAATCTGAAGAAGTCTTTGGTAAAAATTTGGAAACGAGTTCTTATTATGGACTAACTTAATTTTTTGCTTTTTCACTCTATCTCATTGAAACTTCAAAACTTTTTGTACGGAATTTTCACATCAGAAACTTTTTATCCTACCTACAGCTGTTTGTGCAATCTTAAATTGAACTTACACACACACACACACACAACACATATATAAATATATATAAACTAATATATACATATATATATATATATATTAGCAGTATATATGGTTATTAATTTGGACATTTTGGTTACATATATATATATATACATAGCGCTGATATGCTGCTGGG
>JABUQX010146682.1:5000-14434 GCA_015478945.1 Trachelipus rathkii | reverse complement strand
AGTTCAAAACAAAAAAACTGAGTCCATTCGATATTTTATCGGAATGAACAATATATAGTTTTAAAAATAAATCTATTATTTATAATAAATATAAGATACAAATATTGAAATGGTTCAGTATGGTTAGAAAGTTTAGTCGCCGGACGTGTTTAGTGTACGTGTGAGTGTAAAGTTCAGAAATGAATGTGAGTGATATGTTTGATATATGCCAAAACGATTGAGTTTGCTAGCTTTTTACAACATTTGGAACTTAATTTTGCAAGAGGTGAGAAATGTTTAAAAGAATACCAGTGGTAAGAGTTGGGGAAAAATTTTTAAATTTTGCAGAAATGCCCGTAGTCGGTAAAGGTTAGGGCTAATTTTACGGCACAGTGAATCAATGAAGGTTAGGGCGTTTTACGGCACAGTGGATCAGTAAAGGTTAGGGCTACTTGCCATCTACCAGTTATATATATATATATAGTTATATATATATATATATATATATATATATATATATATATAGTATATATATATATATATATATATATATATATATATATATATATATATATATATATATATATATATATATATATATAATGTAATGATATATAGTTAAATATCGATTCCATGTATCAATATTACGAAGTATCGATTTAATGATTTAATCGAACCCAACAAATATCGAAAGTCGACTGAAAATATCAGTTCAATTCTGCGTAAAACTTATATATATATATATATATAGCATATATATATATATATATATATATATATATATATTAGTTGTTACATATATATATATATATATATATATATATATATATATATATATATATATATATATATATATATAAATTCGTATTAAACTTTAAATTATTTTATACCATTTTTGTAATTTAAATGTTTATAGTTTTAATATAGTATTTACAAGATTTAGATTCACCTGAGCTCCATAATTACCCAAATTTTTGTAGGGAATAAGATTTAAATTGGGTTTAATGCGTTAAGTTAGTGCTAATTAGGTTAATTATTGTAAGAGCCTATAGAATTTAATTTCTTTACTTTTATTTCAGGCGAACTGTTTTCTATCTTTTTTGGATAAACATAAAGGTAAAGGCTTTAAAGATGGTTTGAAAGGTAAAGAATTCATGACCACAGTGACTATATATTCTACGAAAGATGTTTATGAGACCGTGACAGATCAGTATTACAATACACTACCCGTAATACGAACGGATTTTACGAAGCTTACGGTTACATCACCATTACAAAAGGTAAGTTTATACGTTTTGAAATTTTTTTACATTTAAATTCAGTGTTTAAAAGTATAGGTTAAATAAAACTTTGAACATTGTGAATTTTGAAATTTTGCTATATAACAATCCTAGATCTTTATTTTAATAATAATTTTATAATATATTATATATCAAGACGGATGGCTAAAAATTTTTAAACTGTTCATTGAAAAAGAATTATCTAAATGATAACTTTACTTTTTTATTCTTTTAAGACCATAGCTACATCTGCAGATGATAGTGTAGAAGTACGTACTACAACTTTGACAAAACCTACAACAGAGATTGTTACGGACATCACGTCGAAATACAAATGTTTTACTGAAGTATCGACTGAATTTTTCCCTGTAACTCATCTAGACCAAAGTATAATCAGAACTACAATTACATCTATGATTGTCCATACGTAAGTTTCCATATTCTTTTTACAGCTTGTTTTAAAAATTTAAATTTTCAATTTTAAATAAGATTTTAGTTGTAATTAAACTTGTTTATTAAAACCTTTCATATACTTAAATTTCTAGTTTTGAAAAGCCAGTTTTATTTCAGCCATACTTACCCGTCCACAGTAATTAAAACCGTCCTTTCTACCCAAAAGAAGTTTATTACAAAGACAGAAGTTGTTACTCAAAGGGTCTGGAAATATAAACCAAAAACGAAGAATCACAAAATTTTCGACGTAGCAAAGAGCTTCTTTAAAAAATCTAATGTTAAGACTGATTAAATAAATAAAATGTAATATATTTTCATGACCTGTTAACGTTTGTCACTTTAACCTTAATTAAAATTTAGTAATATACTGAGAGTTGGTATATCTGAAGGTTTAAATGTAACTATGAGAAACTATTTCAAACTTTCATGGAAGTACATTAAGTTTATGTATTATGACAGCTGAAAATAAAATTATATAAAAATTGAATAACTTTAATTAGTATAAAAGCTCGTCACTCAAAAAGTAAGTTAACAATGTTGCGTGATTTGAAAAGTTTGAGTATGAAACAAAATCCTGTGAAGAGGAAAAAATACTGAACTAGGCTATTGGTGAATAAGGAAGACTAATTTCGTTTAGGTAGTATAGCAGCAAAATTAAGTTTTATTTTCCATGACCATTGAATTCTAACGGTTAGAAAAGCTGTATTGTGTGATCTCCATTTTAAAGGAAGCATCTTAAAAGACTATACATGCACAATGCATTTTCCCGAATATCGGAAATGGTACCTAAATTATTTTTAATTACATCGTTAGTTTAATATGCAGCATCATTCCCGTACTCGCAAGTAGTTAACACAAACTTGTCTATCGAGTATCACTAAGATTTAAAAATCCAATTAAAAGGAGAGCTCTGGACAGCCCTGAGAAAATAATTCTTGAAATAGCATTACGTGTCTAAATATAAGTTTTGAAATTTTGAACTAAACAAGAATAGAAGTTAGATAGGCAAATCTCTATTTTTCCTTGCTCATGAACATGATTCCTACCATCGGAATATTTATCTAATTTCCTGCATAAATACCAAATTTAACTGTTGATATATATTATCCAAAAAAGGCACACCTACGAATTTTCATGAAGTTGATTTTGCATGTGTATATATCTATATCGCGAGTTTAGTAAAAGAACTTGATTTTTTGTTATTTCGTGCTTGATACATTTACGAAATCTTTTTCTTGTTTTAATTAGCATATTTCCAATACATCCAAGTTTCGTTAAAATCCGCAGCTACAAATATTTTAAGATTGTTTGCGAGCGGGACAGAAGCAAGGGATGTGTAAGTGATAAATTGTTTAAAAGAAATTTCAAATTTGGTTCAGAAAGTTATGGAAATAACCAGATCAATAAAATTGATATTTATAGAATTTGATTACTGTAGTCCTTTACTGCAGTAAAATTATTTAAATGTATGGTTCAAGTGAATTTGAAGTGAAATTTGTTTAAGATTAAAATCCTAAGGGTAAAAATTTTAAACCTTATATATTAAGGGAAATTTGGGGATTTTAGTGTATTCAAAATTTCTCGTTCCAAATTCACTTGTGCCAAATGTATATAAAGACATCACTTAAATTTAAAATGTTTAGTTGCTTAAAATGTTTAAAGCCAATGAGAAGACTGACATGCACTGTCGTCGAAGGAGCAACATTCAACTAGATATACAAATATACTCAGCGATGTAGATATGCTAATTTGTTTAAAACTTAGCAGCTAAGTGTTCAGCGATTTCGTATGCGTCAGTTTTATAAATTTAATAAATCTAAAATAAAAGAATTCACCATTATGTATATATAAAAATGGATCATGTCTACTATCCGTGAGCGAGTTTTATCCATATCGATTGAATGGATCCGAACATTTTTTGATAAAAGTCAAAAATAAAATAGTTCAATGTTTTTAAGTTGAAATCTATGGTTAGGTTAAGTTACGGTAGGTTACAAACTTAGTTTAACTTATTTCACTTTAGATAGTCTCAAAAGACATTCACCAAAACAAGCTGTAATAAAGTTATAAATGTATAGAAAAATTCAACTTTTTTCTCTGCGCGCCGTTGTACATTTTGTTCGATAACGTAAATTATGAAAAAATTTACTTAGGCTACATTTGTTACATATATTGGACATAAGCCATGAAAATACCTACCGGAAGTGCTTAATAGTTCTTTGAAGAATTGCCTTCGAAGTAGTGGAGCAATAACTTAGAATGGTTACTATGCTATACAGTAACTTTTTTATGCACGAAATAATAAAAGTACATAAGAAAAGGTTTAAAATTAAGAGCATAGATATAAAAATTTTATTAGAAAAAAACAAAGCATCAAACCAAAAAGTTTTCATGCGCACATAAAATTCTAGTTTCAATATTATCTTCGGGTTTGTAGACCTTTGAAAACTGTGCTCGTTAAGAATTCGGTCTCAGTTGTCCTCACGAGTTCTGTATCTATCACAGTTCTAACAATTGTAGGACGGAATGTAAACCTGGAATTAAAGTACATTTTCACCTTTAGTTAAGTACACCGTTAAATTTACTCAAAGATTAAAAATTTACATACGTTTTAACCACAAGCGATGTCACCGTAGTTTGGAGAATATTCTGGTCAACATGTGTCACAGTGAAAGCATCTGTAGATACTTCCGTATGAAGTCGGTGCTGAGAGAAGATGTCTGTTACAGTTTCTGTTACAGGAAATTGTGTTAATTGCTGTGTTTGAACTCTCACCATGTCATCGACTGGAGTTCTTACAACCTGTTAGAAAATTCCAAGTTAAATATTTAGCCTGCAGAAAATTACTTAATCACAAAAAAAAAACAACTCATAATTACCTCTCTCGTTGGTAAAGTTACTGTAGATTTACTGAATTCTGTTACCAAGATCGGAACACTATTGTAGAACTTATTGGTAAGAGTTTCAAATACATCTCGCGTTTTATGTACAGTTACAGTTAGATCTTCTCTATCACCAAGGACTGTAGTTGCCTCTAAATTATCTTGGAGAAACTCCATCTGCATTACCAACTAATGTAGTAAATTCTGGGCCGCCGAATTTAAATGCAGAAGCCTAAATATATAAATATATATATATATATATATATATATATATATATATATATATATATATATATATATTTATATATATATATATATATATATATATAATAAAAGAAATCATTAACTAAAATGTAAATTATACTCACGGAAACGATGAAACACAAAAACACAAGCAACATATTGAATATCTAATAAAGTGAAACTGCGTAGCAAACAGTAACGTCAGAACTGAACAAGTGATTGCTATTACCAAAAGCAGTTTGTTTCCATCTCAGTTCTCTTTTGAGTAATAGTAAAAGTTACAGTAATAGTAATTTCAAACCAACTAAATTAAGCGTTATATATATATATATATATATATATATATATATATATATATATAGAGAGAGTATATATATATATATATATATATATATATATGTTATATATATATATATATATATATATATATATATATATATATATATATATATATGCCAGCCTCCCGAAAGCTCATACATATAACTAAAAAATTATAACAGCTACAGGAAAAAAATAACATTTTTGATTTTATAAGCAATTTCATCGATGAAACTTAAAAAAATTATTTTATTCTAATATTTATTGATAACTCCTTAAATACTAGTATAATCTTAGATCTGGCAAGCGTACAGTGTGATTGACCTTGAATCCCTGCATTACTTCACGAGAGCAAGAGTTAATAAATAGTATTTTAATTTTACGCTTTGGAGAAAATAATATTTTTTCTTTATATCCTTTTAGTTCGAGCCGACGGGGACAGAGGGGGACGAAGTCCCCCCGTCGTTCCTCGGTAGGCCGAGAAACCCCGGACTCTATCCATCGTTCTTGTTTACCAGTGGGATATCCCTTAGTTAAAAAAGAAAAATTCAACATTTGGCACCTTTGCGCTCTCCCTCGAGCTTCTTTGTATTCTCAGAAAACGGTAATATCATACAGTTTTCCAACATTTTTAATTATTTTAAATTTTTCAAAGCGTTAATTTTTTAATTTCATGGATAAAAATCTTCTCCTAATTAATAAAATGTTATTTATTTTCCTGTGGATGTTATAGTTTTTTGGTTACATGCATGATGCTTTCGAGGCTGGACCATATATATATATATATATATATATATATATATATATAGTATATATATATATATATATATATATATATATATATATATATATATATATATATATATATATATATATATATATATATATATATATATATATATATATATATTATATAAAAACAAACAACAAAAAATTATCATCTTTCTAAAAGCATTTATTTATTTATTCATTTATTTTTTTATTTTTGTTACTTTAATTAATTTTTTATTACATGAGAGTGAATCCAAACAAAATTTTGTAGCTAAAAATTACTCTTCTTCCTAAATTTTAGCATTAAAAATTTAGAACTCTTTATTTATTTATTCAAAAGTAATTTTTTTTTTTTAAATTATAATGACGTCATTTTTTAGTTTTGTAATAAAATTTTGGACGAAGAACTAGATGAAGAATTTATGTGATGGGGGATGTACGCATTAGGTCCGCATATGGAATGCCCATGATGATTATACATACATCAATATATATATATATATATATATATATTGTTATATATATATATATATATATATATATATATATATATATATATATATATATATATATATATATATATATATATATATATATATATATATATATATATATATATATATATATATATATATATATATATATATATATATATATATATATATAATTAAAGTTCAAACCAACATGTCTTTTTTTTTCTTAAATAAACTAAAAAAACATTGTTTTCTTGGTTGTTTTTGTTTTTGTTTTATTTTTTCTAATAAAAAGTAATACAAAGTGCTTTAAATGAAGCATATAACTAACCTAATTATATATTTATATGATAAATAAATAAAATGGAATTATTAATAACTGACTTTTAAAAAATTAATAACAAATAAAAATACGAGTATAATAATCAAGAAGAAATAACTTCAAATAAATAATTTTTATTTAATTTTTAAAGCAGAAAATTGCTATTAAAATATTATGATAAATAAACATTTTTTGGAATTAGTTCCTAAGTTCCTAAGTATAATAACTTCAAATATTTTGATTAGATTATATTACAAATGAACAAACATATTTGATATTATAATACTTATAATATAATACTATAATATTATAATATAATACTTCAAATATTTTGACTAGATTATATTACAAATTAACAAATATATTTAATATTTATATTTTGTCAATTTGAACTTACATATATATATATATATATATATATATATATATATATATATATATATATATATATATATATATATATATATATATATATATATATATATATATATATATATATATATAAAGAGAATATATAGCATATATATATATATATATATATATATATATAAAAGGACGTATGCGTTTTCGTAGGGCCCAAATAGATTGAAAATAAGTCATTTTTTCAAACACTGTCAGCCAAGGGTTGACGGTATATTGACATAATATTTACAAATTACATTTACCTTTTAAAATATATATGTTAATATTGAAATTATGATTATATTTCAAAACAAAAGTTTACGAAATTACAAAGAAAATTACAGAATCTAGTTTTTACATTTATATTACATTTATGTACTTGAGGTAGTAGTTGGTACTACGACAACATTACAGAAAATTTTTCGACAACTGCCAATTCAATTTCAGCTTTCTTCTCCAAACTAATTTTCTGTGAACATTCAAGAGACAAAGTTCATTCAACTTGGATTCGGTCATCGTCGGCCTTGTCCATGTTTTGTTTAACTCTTCTCAAAGTGCTGAATGTTCTTTCAATTATTGTGCTTGTCGAAAATGGTTGAGCTATTGATATAAGTAAGGCATAGCTGAGCTGCCATCGTAACCTTGTCCAACACACTTGTCTGGATCTAGGCCATTATTGTCAAGAAAACAATCAATAGCACCTGCTAAGTCTTTTGCATCCATGGCTTCTAATAATGCAAACCCAATGAATTCTTCACGAACGCACATTTCCGTCTCATCAAAAACTCTGATTCCAATAGTAGTAAATTGTTGTTCATTCCCAGATATGTCAGATGTTAGGTCAGCTAAAACAGAATATGTATATGCTGTTTTGACATCCGCAATGATCATTTCGGTCACAACACTCCCACACAGATCAATAAGTTCATTTTGTATTCATTTTGTATTGATTTATAAGTAGCATTTTTGGCCCCACCTGTAAGGCGTTTCAACTCTTATTTCCAGAATCTATTTGCAAACGAATTAGATCTTCGAAAATCTGTTCATGTTGTTCTGCACCTCGTAGAGGTAAATCGTGTATCCAACAAAAAATTTGTTGTTATTACAGATGAAATTAACTTTTTTGTTTTCTGCCATACGCCAGATGTCCAGTTACCATTTGCATGTCCACTGCTACATCTTCCAAGAAGGATTTTCGCTGCTCGTGCAGCTTCTAAGTGCCACCTACTTTCAACATTTTTCTTGCAATATTTATGGATATTCTTGAATTTCGTGAAGCGTTTCACAACAAAGGAACTCTGAACTCCCTATATAGTCCTTGGTGGAAAAACGCAATGCAGACAGAGTGCTCCCTTCAAATATCTTGAATATACCAGCCAGGGAGAAGAGAAGATATATATATATATATATATATATATATATATATATATATATATATATAGATTATATAAGTGATATATATATATATATATATTCCGAAATATTCATATATATATATATATATATAGAAATTAGTCTCAAATATAAATGAGGCCACCTTTTTTGAGTAACAAAACCCGGATATATATATATATATATATATATATATATATATATATATATATATATATATATATATATATATATATATATATATATATATATATATATATATATATATATATATATATATATATATATATATATATCCTCCTGTGGGTAAAGGTCAGGAATGTACTACAAATTTCACCGGAGTTGGGGTAAAATTTGAAACCAGTACCAAGATAAAGGCCGATTACATGCAAAGTGTGCAAATGAAATGAAGTGTTATAAAACAGAGGAGTGTGTGTGTTCAGAATTTTATCAGTAGAATATGTAAGATTGAGCACAGCAGTCAAGCCTGGAGTCAGAGAGTTGGTCAGAGAAAGTATGAGATGAGTAGAAGAAATAACTGGAATTACTTTTTCCAAGTAACGGAGTAACAGTAACGGAATTACTTTTTTAGTAACGATGCCCTAATTTACGTGTATATATATATATATATATATATATATATATATATATATATATATATATATATATATATATATATATATATATATATATATATATATATATATATATATATATATATATATATATATATATATATATATATATATATATATATATATATATATATATATATATATATATATATATATATATATATATATATATATATTTTCTTATGTATCGTTGTATGTAAAAACAACCAACAAAATTGAAACAAAATTTACTGGGAGCTCCAAGATCTATTTAGTAGTAACTAACTTATTTACGGAAGAAATAT
>JABUQX010146680.1:32500-35000 GCA_015478945.1 Trachelipus rathkii | reverse complement strand
TTTATATATATAAATATATAAATATATATATATATATATATATATATATATATATATATATATATATATATATATATATATATATATATATATATATATATATTATATATATATATATATATATATATATATATATATATATATATATATATAGTATATATATTATATATATATATATATATATATATATATATATATATATATATATATATTATAAAATATATATATATATATATGTTTAATATATATAGATATATATATATATATATATATATATATATATATATATATATATATATATATATATATATATATATATATATATAGAGAGAAAGAGAGATGTGTATAGAGAGATATATATATATGTATATATATATATATAGTATATATATTTATATACTATATATTTTTATATATATATATATATATATATATATATATATATATATATATATATATATATATATATATATATATATATAAAATCTATCATGAGAGTGGGTGTGGAAAAAAGTAAGATAGAAAAGAAGAGGAACACAAGAAGGAATCTTAGAAAGAGGCTAAACATCTGCAAGGATCCTTCAACAAGAGCCTTGAAAGAGCTCTCGGAAGAGAATGCTTTTGTAAAGAAATGTTTGCCAGGGTTTAAATTTGGAACAACTACTTAAAAGATTAATTTACTTATTCAGAATTATAATTTTTGAAAAATTTAAACATTAAACTATTTTTGTATTAAACTGTCGGAGGAGTTGTTAATATTTTGGAAACGTTCCTTTTAGCAACTTATAATAGAGATAAAAAAAAATCATTTTTATATTAAGAAGAAAATTTAAAAGAAGTGAACAATAAATTGCAATCATTAATTTCTGGCAATAGCAAAGTTGGATTTCTCTAAAAAGTCAAATCTTGTGAAGAATTTCTTCGTCTGGTAGCAAGATTCTAAAGATAATGATAATAATGATAGGAATAATACTGATAATAGTGATAGTGATAATATTGAAGATAATGGTAATAATAGTAAAAATGATAAAGTTAAAATATAGTGAATAGTGATGAACAATAGTAAAATAGTGAATTTTCTATGAAATATAGTGTACATAGAATAATAATAATAATAATAATAATAATAATAATAATAATAATAATAATAATAATAATAATAATAATTATAATTATAATTATAATTATAATTATAATTATAATTATAATTATAATTATAATTATAATTATAATTATAATTATAATTATAATTATAATTATAATTATAATTATAATTATAATTATAATTATAATTATAATTATTATTATAATAATTATTATAATAATTATTATAATAATTATTATGATAATTATTATAATATTATTATAATAATTATTATGACAATTATTATAATAATTATTATAATAATTATTATAATAATTATTATAATAATAATTATAATAATTATAATTATAATAATTATAATTATTATTATAATAATTATAATTATATATTATTATTAAAATAATTATAATAATTATAATAATTATAATTACAATAATTATAATTACAATAATTATTATAATTATAATTATAATTATAATTATAATTATAATTATAATTATAATTATAATTATAATTATAATTATAATTATAATTATAATTATAATCAAAATTATAATTATAATTATAATTATAATTATAATTATAATTATAATTATAATTATAATTATAATTATAATTATAATTATAATTATAATTATAATTATAATATTTATAATAATAATAATTATTAATGATAATAGTGGTAATGATGATAATAATGGTAATGATAGTGATAATGATAATAATAATATTTATAATAATAATAATAATAATTAAAATGATAATAGTGGTATTGATGATAATAATGGTAATGATAGTGATAATGATAATAATCATGATAATGGTAATGATAGTAATAATAATAGTGATATTTATATTTGGATATATATGTTTTGTGTATGTATATGTCTTTAGGTATGTATATGTTTATGTATTTTTGTATATGTATTAATTTTTTACATATATTTATTTATATAAAAGCGCCCGATAGTTCAGTGGTAGAGCACTCGCCAAACAAAGCGAGGGTCCCAGGTTCGCAACTGGTCGGGTAGGACGTTAAATGATTACACTCTCTCCTATATTAGGTTTCTGCCCTTGAGCGGTGGGGTTTATCTGTAAACAAAACAAAAAAAAGAATATATATATATATATATATATATATATATATATATATATATATATATATATATATATATATATATATATATATATATATATATATATATATATATATATATATATATATAGCTATATATATAGATATAAATAAGTTGTTTCATATATATAGTATATATATATGGTAATATAAATCTATATGTAAAAATTATTAAATTATATTAAATATTATTTTAAAATAAATTTAAATATTATTATTATTATCAATACTTATTTCAGGCATTTTGCTTTTATAAAAGA
>JABUQX010146679.1:0-2500 GCA_015478945.1 Trachelipus rathkii | reverse complement strand
GTGATCTGAATCATTACGTTTATTCATAAAGTGACTTAGTTAAATGATTGAATGCGCTTCTACTTTATTATTGAACATTTTCTGACATGTGTCAGTTTTATATAAAGAGTAGTTTCTTTAAAGTTTTTTGTTAAAGATAAACATTGCGTATATAGTGAAAGTGACCTCGTTTATTGTTTGCTGTCATTAATGTATTCTTATTTAATGTTTAAAACTATTGCTCTAATTTAGCAGGTTAAAAGAAAGTTTAACTTGTGAAACAGATATCGATTGTGAGCAGGATTGTTTTTATAAATCTAGTTATAAGGTGGTATCTCCTCGTGAACAGTTTCCTGATGCTATATGGACTACTTGACCAGTTATTTAAAAGATTTATAGTGCGTAAGTTTTCTTTGATAAATACTGAGTTTGTCATTTATTTACTAAATATCGATTGGATTGCTTTTTTATGAGTAAATATTGCACCTCGTCAACGTGGATGTCCAGTGCCTCCTTCCGTCTGCTGTGTTGATGTTATTGGAACCTTGCCTTCGTCGTATATTGATTAATTACTGGCCTAAAGGCTTTACTGTTGATTATTTTGGGTATAATTGTAAATAAAGAATAGTGTTTGCAGAAATAAAATTATTATTGCTAATTTATGTTTAGAATAGGGTTTACTAACTTGTGTTTAGAATAGGGTTCATTATGTATTAATATAAGTAAGAAAATACTGTATGTGTTTGAGTTACCTTCTCCCCATAATTTGCAAATTTGTTGTCAGGAAAATAAACAGCAAGTCATAAAATGAGTTAGCTAACAGGCCAAAAAGACCCTCCGGTAATATTTGGTGGCTTGTAGAATGCGGACGAACCCTTGTAGATATATATTTTTTTGTTTGCAATCATGGAAAGAGAGAGGGAGGGGGGATAGACCCTTTAAATAGATGTATGTATATAGGTTATTGTAGAATTTTGGTAGGGAGAGTTTTGATGATTTGATTTCTTTGTAAGTTTGGTATCCAAACTTGGAATGGGAGTTATATGAGAGACTGGAAGTAAACCAACTAAATGGCAGGAAAAGGGTAAGTCTGTCAGAAAGATTTTAGAAAAAAGTTAGATTGTTTAGGCTTTCTCAACGTACAGAACTCCAAGTGAATATCCTCAAGGAAGTTAAGATCTGGAAAAGAAGGAATGGAAAGAAATTACATTGAAAAGAGGTTAGAGAAGAAAAGTTCCCGTGGAATCGGTGAGTGATGAAAATTTAGTTAAAGTTTACATTTTTTAGTACGAATTTGTTTTTCATAATTATTAATGTGTTTTAATTTAGGGAATTGAGTTGGAGTGGAACCCGATACTGAATACTGGATTCATGGATATTCTTTGAAGTCAAGGAGTGACTGATTGAGTTGTTTTCTTTACACTAAGACGGAATGCGTCTTTGAACAGTTGAAATTTAAGCTTCCTCCGTAAATTTTGAGTCGGATTTATTTGCAAGTACAACTAATTTTTGAAGGACTAGAACTGTAAGTGATTTGAATCATTACGTTCATTCTTAAAGTGACTTAGTTAAATGATTGAATGCGCTTCTACTTTATTATTGAACATTTTCTGACATGTGTCAGTTTTATATAAAGAGTAGTTTCTTTAAAGCTTTTTGGTTAAAGATAAACATTGCGCATATAGTGAAAGTGACCTCGTTTATTGTTTGCTGTCATTAATGTATTCTTATTTAATGTTTAAAACTATTGCTCTAATTTAGCAGGTTAAAAGAAAGTTTAACTTGTGAAACAGATATCGATTGTGAGCAGGATTGTTTTTATAAATTTTGTTATAAGGTGGTATCTTCTCGTGAACAGTTTCCTGATGCTGCATGGACTACTTGACCAGTTATTTAAAAGATTTATAGTGCAAGATTTCTTTGACTAATACTGAGTTTGTCATTTATTTACGAAGATATCGATTTAATTATTTTATGAGTAAATATTGCACCTCGTCAACGTGGATGTCCAGTGCCTCCTTCCGTCTGCTGTGTTGATGTTATTGGAACCTTGCCTTCGTCGTATATTGATTAATTACTGGCCTAAAGGCTTTACTGTTGATTATTTTGGGTATAATTGTAAATAAAGAATAGTTTTGCAGAAATAAAATTATTATAGCTAATTTGTGTTTAGAATAGGGTTTACTAACTTGTGTTTAGAATAGGGTTCATTATGTATTAATAAGTAAGAAAAATACTGTATGTGTTTGAGTTACCTTCTCCCTATAATTTGCAAATTTGTTGTCAGGAAAATAAACAGCAAGCCATAAAATGAGTTAGCTAACAGGCCAAAAAGACCCTCCGGTAATAATATATATATATATATATATATATATATATATATATATATATATATATATATATATATATATATATATATATTTATATATATTTATATATATATATATATATATATATATATATATATATATATATATATATATATATATATATATATATATATATATATATATATATATAT
>JABUQX010146678.1:27500-28754 GCA_015478945.1 Trachelipus rathkii | reverse complement strand
ATAATGTTGTTTATTTCCTTGACTCTCTGCATTTAGATTTTATGTTTAGTAATCATTATGTAACATCTTTTTTAAAATATAATAATGTTCAATATGTTAAGACCTTATGTTTTCCTGTACAACCTATCAGGTCTAATTTATGTGGTGTATACTGTATTTATTTCATTATATGTTTTTTAAATAATGTTTCTTTTAATAAAATTGTAAATATATTTGATGCTAAAAATTTATATGTTAACGATTATGTAGTTTGCTCTTATGTTATAAAGGCTTTAAAATAAAAACTTGTTTTCTTTTCCCGCTTTTTTCAAAAGAACTTATTTATACCAAAGAAAAATCAATAGACTGAATTTTTACGTTATGAACATGAAAAGTTTAAAAATAAAATAAAAAATTAAGTTGAAAACAGAACACGTTTGCATTCTCGTACCAGATCGTACATGCGATACGCGAGGGGGTGCGCGCACGCACCCCTCCCGTGTCGGATCGCACCTGGGGGCTCGCGCACGCGTCGGATCGCGCCGGCGGGCGCGCCTGCGGGCGCGCACACGCGTCGGATCGCGCCGGCGGGCGCGCGCACGCGCCCGTTTCGCGGCGGATTGCACTGGCTTGCGCGCCTGCGGGCGCGCCCCCCGCATCGAACAGGAGCCTGATGACGCTACCTTCTTGCTCATGAGGGAGTCTCAAACAACCTTAGTCGAACTCTACATCCTTATAAACATATATTTTAACAAAAATATTGTATTATTATACAAATATTTAATAAATCGGCACCGCACCAGAGCCAGCATCAGTGCATCTGTCACATTCTACTCCTCTGAGGCAGATTCCTTCTCCATTCTTTCCTTTCTTTTATTCTTCTTTCATCCTTCTTCATTCCTCCTTCGACCTCTGTTTTGCACTCTGGGCTCTTTTTTCAGTCGAGACCCCCATAATGGAGGGTCCTAGGCACCCTATACGGACTTATAACCATCATATTCGAGTTCTACGACCTCGATAACCCTTATAAGGACACCAATATTGTTGTTATACGACTGTTTATTAACTCAGCACCGCAATGGCTCCAGCACCGGTGCCGGAGCCAACTCCTCAGATTCACATATCAAGTATTTCTAGAAATCCAACTCTGAATCCTCTCACCAAATCAGTCAATTAGTGGGTGGGGGTGGGGTCCCCCTTCGGGGGACCCAGGGGGATGTAACTTCGTATACAACAAGGTTACCTCCCCATCTAACACCCCTCCAAATTTTAACC
>JABUQX010146678.1:15000-17500 GCA_015478945.1 Trachelipus rathkii | reverse complement strand
AAAAAAAACAGCTTAAAATTGGGGGAAAACATGATTTGAGTAACCACTGTTAAAACATGTTTCCCTATATATGTGTTTGCGTTGCCGTCGAAACTATCCTCAGAATGTGATCCTCTGAGTTACATTAAGCCTTTCAACACACACGCACACTCACCTACACACACACACACACACACACATACACACACACACACACACACACACACACATATAGAGTATATATATATATATATATTATTATATATATATATATATATATATATATATATATATATATATATATATATATATATATATATATATATATATATATATATATATATATATATATATATATATATATATATATTCAAGGTCGCCAACAACTTGACAATAGTTTTGTGATTACTTAGCGGTGAAGTTGTGGCACAAGCGAAATAAGTCCATATCAATAGTTAAGCCTAAGTCTTTGTTTAATCGAAAAGTCTAAAAATAATTGTTTTGGGTATTGGATAATAGATAAGAGCGCATGTAACTGTAATATGCGACCTCTCTCTCTCTCTCTCTCTCTCTCTCTCTCTCTCTCTCTCTCTCTCTCTCTCTCTCTCTAATACATACACACACACTGATAAGTTACCACAAGTAAATGACTAACACAATTTCGAGCACCAAATATCAGTACATGAACGGTTTTAATTTAGGATTAAAATTTATTTTTCAATTCCTTGCCAATTTCTACCAGAGGTATCGTAAATATATATATATATATATATATATATATATATATATATATATATATGGTAGTATATATATATATATATATATATATATATATATATATATATATATATAGGCATAGATATATATATATATATATATATATATATATATATATATATATATATATATATATATATATTTATATATATATATATATATATATATATATATATATATATATATATATATAGGCCCTGTTATGTTTTAAGACACTCTGTCAGTTTTGATTTTTTTTTTTGTTTTTTTTCAAACATATTGCTAGTATATGATACTAACAATGAATTTCAGTGGTGATGGACGTGATTCAAAGTTCGAAATATTTTAAATAATTATTTAAAAATCACATTTATATCAATAAAATTTTAAAAATGAAATATCTCGAAAAAGTACGACACACTTACAGAAAAACCAATTATATATTTGAAATCAGCGTATAAAGCTTATTACAAAGAAACAAACAAAAAAACAAAAATTTTTTCATAAATGACATATCTCGGAAAAGTACAACACTTACAGAAACCAATTACATATTTGGAATCAGCGTGTAAAGCTTATTACAAAATGTAAAAAAATTAAAAAAAAAAAAATTAGGGTTTGGAGCCGACGGGGAATGTTGGGTGGACGTTTTCCATACCCCGTAGGGTGGAGGAACCCCGCGACACCCAAATACCAAAGAGCGGGGTTCCGAGACCCTCCCTGAGGGGGAAATAGTCCCACCTCAATGTTCTCGGAAGGCCGAGAGACCCCTGACTCCTGCCATCTTTTCGCGGTTTACCCTGGGTATTCCTTTAGTTAAAAAAAAATTTAAAGTAACTGACGGAGTCGTAAAATGTAACACTGGTCCTATATATTTTGAATCATGTCCGTCACCCTTAAATTGACTGTTAGATCATATACTAGAAATATAAAAAAAACAAAAAAATCAAAACTCACGGAGTCTTAAACATAACAGGTCCTATATATATATATATACATATATATATATATATATATATATATATATATATATATATATATATATATATATATATATATATATATATATATATATATATATATATATTATAGTTAGTTATATATTAGGGAGGTAACTATGCTGCTATATATATATATATATATATATATATTCTTATCCTTTTTAATGGTGCAGAAAAATGTCCCTTTTTCTATTTTTGTTTCATATACTGTTGTTATATGATTCTAACAATAAATTTTAGTGTTGATGAGCAGGATAAAAAAAATAAAAATAAAATAAAATAATGATTTAAATATATCGTACTTTTTAAAGAATCTTACGTTTGGCAAAGCGCCCGAGACAAATTGACGTATTTTGAAGTGCAAAAATCCTCCCCTTAAAAAAGATAAATAGTATTAAGCCAAAGTGATTCATATATTCTAGGTTGAAATTTACTGCATCGTATAGATTAATATAGGTTATTTTGCATTTCAATGCATCGTCGATCAATACAGGTTTTACTGCCCTCTAAGATCAGGTTATTAAATGTTTTGTTAGGTATACACAAAATCTATCAATGAATACAAAACCCATTACGGAACGTATTTTACCCAAAAACATTATTTATTACCCTACCTTGAATTCTTTCACTCGGCAGCACTAAAAGCTGTTTTCTTTTCATGCAAAATCGGCGATTTTTCTTACTTTGTCAATTAATTTTAATATTTTCCTATTTCGTATCTCTCGCTCACATCTTAATTAATTGAAAGTATACTATACTACTAA
>JABUQX010146678.1:7500-10000 GCA_015478945.1 Trachelipus rathkii | reverse complement strand
ATATATATATATATATATATATATATATATATATATATATATATATATATATATATATATATATATATATATATATCACCCTGTCTCGCATTGCTGCAGGTGATGTTTCTTGTAGTTGAAAGTTTTAAGCTTATCAACACCATTCATTGAAAATCAAGACATGATAGAGTGGGTTTTCATCCATGCTATCAGATGAAAATAATTTAGAAATTTTCTTCAGTGACTCGACGACATCGAGAGTGCAGCTTCAATTTCTTTAGAATTTAAAATTTAAAATTTCTTCTTACATTTCTTTAATTGTGATGATTAATAATTCAATAAAAATAAGTAAAAGAAATGTTGCAGAAACAATTGTTAAGCTTATCCATCTTAGATTTGGAATAAATTATAAATGATTAATTAAATATTTAAAATTTTAAAATACCGACTAGTTAATAAATTTTTTTTACTAGTTACTAAAACTTCAATCCCAATGCGCTCTCTCCTGAATATACAATCCTCAAAGCACTTATTGAACTGCCTTCCAAGATTTTCAAGCTTCTTTCCAATAAAACTTTCAGATTTTTTTACCTCCATCTTCTCTAACGCTCTCATTTGCCTCCTCTGGCTTCACTGCTCCACACTTGATAACGGTCGAATCATATATATATATATATATATTATTGTTATTGTTATATATATATATATATATATTATTATATATATTATTATTATATATATATTATTTCAATAGTTATATATATATTCACGAATGTATTTGTTATTATTATATATATATAATATATATATATATATATATATATATATATATATATATATATATATATATATATATAATTAGTATATATATATATATATATATATATATATATATATATATATATATATATATATATATAATTTGCATTCTGAGAAAATTTACTTTCCTTAAAGTGTCTTTAAATTGAGCAAATTTTCCATTAAATACTTCCTCCATTTTCTTATATTATAAAGAAACGTTTTTTTTTCCTTTCAATTTTTAATGGTGAAAACGCATTTATGTTAGACTGGGAAACGGCGTTGAAGGAATGAGCTTCACGTATTAAGAAAAGGTTTCACTTTTCCAAGTTTGGAAGAATAAAAAAAATTTAATAACCTTCATATAAAATAATTGTGATGAGAGCTGTAATAATAATAATAATAATAATAATAATAATAATAATAATAATAATAATAATAATAATAATAATAATAATAATAGTACAAATAATTTTAGTAATAATAATAGAATAATAATAATAATAATAATGGTAATAGTAATATTAATAATAATGGTAATAGTAATAATAATAATAATAATAATAATAATAATAATAATAATAATAATAATAATAATAATAATAATAATAATAATAATAATAATAATAATAATAATATCGATGAAAAATCAAAAGAACACATTATTTTGGAAATATTGCTATTATCATGGATGCTAGGTATATTTGCAAAACACTCAAATATTCAAAAAACATTGAAGCATTCATTCATTTCATTAAACTTCACATTGATGTCTGGCTTAAGTTTTTTAGTAAAAAGAAATCTGCTATACAAAGATAGTTGAAATTACCAACTTGAAATAAGATTTTAAAGCAACTAACAATTCTAACTGTAGGAGGGGATTTGTTTTCCGTCGTGCACGTTCTGGTTATTTACCGTTTATACCTGTGTTGCATAATTCATGTTATTAAAGTGTTAGTTGTGTATCCAACATAAGAGGAATTATATCCTACTTCTTTGCAAGTAAACTGATACACAACATAACTTCTGTAATCCTCCGAACAATGACCAAGGGTACCAAAATATGAGGACACTCGTCTCGGTGTGTAGTAGCTTCTTACATTTACACTTTCATCTGACTTAACATGTTCTTTGACAATTATGTTTAATTTTTGCTTCTCTCTAGAATAGTTTGTCAAATTTAAAGATTTAAAATAAAAAGTTACCTTGTTTTCCATGTCAAGTGAATTCTTATTTCAAATGACTGACTGCAAGTTTGAGTTTTAAATACTGCTGTTGCCTGTAAGCCAGTTTTAAGTCCAATCATGTTTAGAGTATGTAACTAATCACCTAGCTTCAGGGTTAAAAAAAAAAAAATTCTTAAATTGCCCAAGCCAACTGAGTTTTATTAATAAACCCAATTTTTTATTTTTTTTGAATACTTGAGCAAAATAGGTGAAAAGACAGCAACATAAAATATATATATATATATATATATATATATATATATATATAGTTATATATATATATACATATATATATATATATATATATATATATATATATATATATAGTATATATACATATTATTATTATTATTATATTATTATATATATATTATTATATATATATATATTATTATATATTATTATTATTACATATATATATATATATATATATACATATATATATATATATATATTATATATATATTATATATTATATATATTATATTATTATTATT
>JABUQX010146678.1:0-2500 GCA_015478945.1 Trachelipus rathkii | reverse complement strand
CATCTTCGTTTGCACTGGGTCAGCAGTAACACAGACCCATGTAAGTGAGACCACTCTTAGATCGGAGCATGGCCTTGTATAGACAAATGTCGTACAACCGCAGTTCGGGTTTGTGGTTAGATAGTCAACTTTGAATTATCCACACGAATGGCGCCAAGTGTTAACATTGTCACGACAAGCAAGATAGCGTGATTCTAAACCCAGAGTGTTTGTTCAATAGGAATGTTCATGTCAGGACAGATACCTCAGCCACGCATCTCCGCTTCCAACTTGGGTCAAAGGCAACACAGGACCCATGTAAGGAGACCTCACTCTAGATCGGAGTATAATTTGTATAGATGTAAATACTAGCAATTAAACCGCAGTTCAATTTGTATCGATTGACATAGGCGGTCCTTATTCCTATTGAATAGAGCACTCTTTCATAGGTTTAAGTCGCGTATCTTTTTGCTTGTCGTGGTTGAGTGGTAACACGCTCGGCATACCATTCGTGAGGACCCGATCTAATCCTGGTAAGTGAAGATTCACTCAAGGAGTTATTTTTTCTATTCATATTGCACTGCGGTTTAATTGCAGTATTTACATCTATACAAATTATACTCCGATCTAGAGTGGTCTTCTTACATGGGTCCTGTGTTACCTTTGACCCGAGTGCAAGCGGAGATGCGTGGCTGAGGTATCTGTCCTGACATAGGCGGTCCTTATTCCTATTGAATAGAGCACTCTTTCATTGGTTTAAGTCGCGTATCTTTTACTTGTCGTGGTTGAGTGGTAACACGCTCGGCATACCATTCGTGAGGACCCGGATCTAATCCTGGTAAGTGAAGATTCACTCAAGGAGTTATTTTGATATTCTATATATTATATATATATATATATATAAGGTTGTTATATATATATAAAGATATAGCATATATATATATATATATATATATACATATATATCAATCGTATCAGTGGTTTCTACTGAGTTCAGCTGTACGTCGCCAAAGCAGCATTGCTAAATCAAACAATATTATAACATGTACATCTGGTCCACAGTCCGGTATAACGATTTAAACTCACGCAGAACACAGGCCTATATGAATAGCGCAGTTTCGCACAACCTATTGGTCACCACTGCACATTGACCTTCTTCTCACGAGACAATCCCCATATTATATTACATATTTATATATATATATATATATATATATATATATATATATATATATATATATATATATATAACTGTATTTTATTTTTATTATATATATATATATATATATATATATATATATATATATATATATATATATAGGGTGTCTTGTGAGAGAAGTTCAATGCTGGTGGAGACTCAATAGGTCATTGCGAGCACAAATTTTCATGTAAACGTATATCCTACTCTGCATGGTTACCGTGTTATACCGGTTTACATATTGGACCAGATGTACATGTTATAATACTGTTTGATTTGGCAACAGAGCTTTTAGCGACGTACATCTGGAATATTAGAAACCACTGATACGCAATGTGCTTTAATAATACACAATGCATCAATGTACAAAAGATGTCAACATTATTATTACACAAAAATAATTATTTATTGCGCATTCTCCAGAGTTTATTATAAAGAGATCATGTATTATTTGGTGAGCTATATTGAACTCCCTTGCTAATTATATTCGTGTATATAATATTTTATTAGTTCTGCCATTTTTTTTATTTTCTATAATTTTGAATTGCTTGTTTTTAAATAAAATATATGAAAACTCAATAACAGTTTCTTTAATTTGTTACGTATTTAATATTTACGTTAAGGCCTTTTCCATTTCAGTTGCTGAGTCGAAGACAACACGTCGTTCAAGAAGAGCTCTTCTAACACGGAGAAGAACAAGGAAAAATGGACAGAGAGCTTAGTCCAGTTTCAAACGCCATCAAGAAGAGGCAACCTGGCGATTTATGAAGCATCTTTGAGTGAACGGAGTCGCATGCCTCAGAAAAACCACGTCATTGGACGCTTCAAATTTCTTGAATCCACTGCCAAAGAACGGAGAGAGAGGATCGGTCTAATTGCTGTGGAGCTTAAAGCCCTATGGAGCAAAACATTGAACTTCCCGCATGTATCTGATCAAGCCATTTGTGCAAAACTAGCAAAACTTCTGAAAGACTATGAGCGCTGCAGAAAGAAACAAAACTTTGATGCATTGAATGAACTGTTTGACGTGACCAAGGTGAAAGGCGAATGGATGTGCAAAGAGGATGAGAACCTCTACAAACTGCAAATTGAGAGCAAGGGCCAGGTTGGTTATTTCACTGGCAAACCTGCTAGTGCCAAGACCATCCACCCATCCAAGCGAAAGAAGGCAATGGAAGCGACTGTGTCCACAATTACCAGCTCAGTGCCACCTGATTGTTCCGAAAGTAGCACGGACTCATCCGACAACAGCAAAGACAGTCCTTGGGAGGATGAGAATGCAGCATCAACGAGCACAAGGAAGCATAACCCAACAGGCATTCC
>JABUQX010146677.1:10000-22500 GCA_015478945.1 Trachelipus rathkii | reverse complement strand
TTATAATAATTAACTAATTAATAATTTTATGCTAACTTGATCATCTCTTATACCGACTTATTTAATTCATAATTTCATTTAAAATCATTGACTCAACCAGAGTCTGAGAAAACGCGCTTGAGTCAGACTCTTCCTCGGCTACTTTGTAGCTTGCCTCTGCAGACCTGATAGCATGCCTCTGCAGACCAGCAGTAGCTCCATTTTCATGTTATTAATGGGAATGATTTTGTGTGGAGTTGGAGTTAGTAATAATACGCTTTTCATATTATTTATTATATTAATTTATTACTGATTTTGTGTTTTTAATAAAATTGAGCTGTTAGTTTTATAAATACGGGGATATTGGAATCGTATTCGATTTAAGTTTCATTAAAAATTACTAAATTCTTTTTCGAGTGTTGTAGGCCTATTGAAATTCAAATGTTAGAATATGTGCAATACAGTGAGTGATTCATATATGAAACCATTCATTCTCTTGCATTGTCGCTAATATATATATATATATATATATATATATATATATATATATATATATATATATATATATATATATATATATATATATATATATATATATATATATATATATATATAAATAAATGTAATATATATATATATATATATATATATATATATATATATATATATATATATATATATATATATATATATATATATATATATATATATATATATATTTTGATTTGCCTACTCAAGAATTTTGACCACGAGCCGACTGATATATATATATATATATATATATATATATATATATATATATATATATATATATATATATATATATATATATATATATATATATATATATATATATATATATATATATATATATATATATATATATTATAGATGGGACGATTAATCACCTTGTCATCGGCAAAATTGACATATTTTCTCAATCGCTATCATCAATTTTCTGCCAAATATTTTTCAGATTAAGTGAGGAAATATTACACCAGAAACTGGAGAAAATTATGTTTCTGCATCATAATTTAAGAGCTCTAAATTTAAAGTACTAGAATTTTGTATGTCTGTCCATGTTCTCACATATTAAAATTTTTTAAAATCAATGTTTTGAAGATACTTACTATATATTAAAATTACATAAAATATTGTTGAAATATAAGGAGCATCAATGATTTTAATATTAAATAAATCATTATTATTAATCAAGAGAAATTATTATTATTATTATTATTATTATTATTATTATTATTATTATTATTATTATTATTATTATTATTATTATTATTATTATTATTATTATTATTATTATTATTATTATTATTATTATTATTATTATTATTATTATTTAGAAATTAGAAACAAAACCAAGATGTTAATAGATAACAGGAAAACCTTTTATGTATTAATACGGTTCTTGATATATTTACACATTTAAATAACCATGAATTGAATACAATTTAATTCTTCCTTATGATAAATGTTAAATTTGTTAAAACAATAGAAATTTTTAAAATAAACTTTTTCAATTAATATTCTTTGTCAAAAATTCTAAGACTTCCCATCAATATATATATATATATATATATATATATATATATATATATATATATATATATATATATATATATATATATATATATATATATATATATATATATATATATATATATATATATATATATATATGCGAAAAATAAGATAACTATTCTTTGAATGTTTTTTTTTTAAATGCTGTCAATAATTAATCAATCCTTTGCTGATAATTTTATAAATGCCCAGTTTTTGGGTGAGTATTTATGAAATGGACAAATGCCTGGACAAATGCCCATTTTATAAATGCCTGCCCACTGGGCATTTGCCCAGCGTACATCACTATATATATATATATATATATATATATATATATATATATATATATATATATATATATATATATATATATATATATATATATATATATATATATATATATATATATATATATATATATATATATATATATATATATATATATATATATGAACGCATTGTGGAACCCGTAGAGAAGGAGAGGAGATGGTACTAGGGATTCATGGAATAGGGGAGAGAAACGTTGATGGGGAGTACCTGATCGACTTTGCGATGAGAAACAACATGGCTGTTATGAATACTTTCTTCAAACATGAAGAAAGCAAGAAATGGACGTGGTATAGGTGGAGTGCGGAGGAACAGAGATACACGGAGAAATCAATGATTGACATGATGCTAGCTAGCGATAAGAGGATGTTTGAAGATGTGAAAAGCTTACCCACGATTTCACTAGATTCAGACCATAGAATGGTATTGGGTAAACTGATTTGGAAAAAAAGAAGAAAACCAAGGAAGATAACAAAAGAGAGATACTGTTTGGAAAAGCTGAGGGTGGATGGTGTGGTAGAGCTGTTTAATGAAAAACTCACACAAGAATTCGAAGGGACAGAAGAACAAGAAACGGCGGAGGAGAGTTGGGAGACCTTTAAAACAAGAGTAGATCGAATTGCAAGCGAAATACTAGGAAAGAAAAAAGTCGCAGGGGGGAGGAAAAAGAAGACGGCATGGTGGAATGAGGATGTTAAGAACGCAGTGAAGCTCAAAAACAAAGAATATAGGAAATGGATGAAGACGAGAACGGAAGGGAACAGGATAGAATATGTAAACGCAAGAAACCATGCAGAGGATGTAAAAAGAAGTATGGACATTACTTGGAGAAGAATAGGAAGAGAACTGAAAGAGGATACGAAGGGCACGGGAAAACTTTTATATGGAATGGCCAAGAGCATGAGAGGAAATAAAGAACCAGAAATGCATACGGTTCTGAATAAGGAGGGAGAACCTCTTCTAGAGGAAGAGGAGGTGACGGAAAGATGGAGCGAGTATTTCGAGGAATTATTGAACGTAGAGGAAGGGGAGGAGGAAATGGACGAAATACCCCTGAGAGTAAGACAAGAACATGAGGAAATTAGAATGATAGAGATAGAGGAAGTGAAAGAAGCAGTTAAGATACTAAAAAATGGGAAAAGTGCAGGATACGATGGACTGAATAATGAACTATTCAAAACAGGAGAAGGAATAACTAAATGGTTGACAAGATTGTTAAACCAAGTATGGAAAGAAAGAAAAATACCAACAGAATGGAGGAAAGCAGTAATCTGTCCGATACATAAGAAGGGAGATAAAAGAATATGCGGAAATTATAGAGGAATAGTATTGTTGGTGGGGGTGAGTAAAATATATGAGAGGATCTTGGAAAAAAGATTGAGGATGGAGGTCGAGGACAAGATTGGAAAATGGCAGCACGGTTTCAGACCAGGGAAAAGTACCACAGACCTAATATTTTACATGAAGATGCTAACAGAGAAAATCATAGAGTGGAATGAGAAGGCGTATGCTGCATTCATAGACTTGGAAAAGGCATTCGATAGAATAAATAGGGAGAGACTGTGGAGAGTGTTAGAAGATCCGATGTATGCCATACCAGAAAGTCTGATAGCAGCCATTAAAAGTATGTATGAAAATCCAATAAATATGGTTAGAGGAACAGGAAGAGAGAAGTGGTTTGAAGTGAAAACGGGGGTTAGACAGGGAAGTGTACTGTCACCATTGCTCTTTGCACTTTACCTGGACAGCTGCCTTAAAAGGATATGCATAAGGGAAAATATGGAGCACACTTTGGTTTATGCGGATGATGCGGCAGTGATAACATCAGGAGCTCAAGACCTGCAAGAAGCTGTGAATAGGTGGAATGAGGTACTGAAGTCAATGGGCATGAGAGTAAACTTAGAGAAAACGAAAATAATGGTGATTGCAAGAGAGAGGGAAGAGATAGTAGTGAACATAGAAGATATAAGGCTTAAGCAAGTGAATAGATTTAAGTATTTGGGGGGTGGTATTTGATGATCAAGGAAGACAAGATGACGAGTTGAAAGGGAGAATTGGGAGATTTTCACAGAATGTGGGAATGTTATACCCGTTGCTAAAGGAGAAAGGGATACCAACAGAGGTTAAAATATTAATATATAAAACAATTCTGAGACCGATATTGTTGTATGGTTCTGAATGCTGGGCAATGAATACGATGCAAAAAAGCAGAATAGAAGCTGCAGAAATGAGGGTACTTAGACTCATTAGAGGAGTATCGTTGAGAGACAGAATGAGGAGCGAGCTGGTGAGGAGAGAACTGGGAGTGGAACCTGTTTTGGAATGCGTGGAGAGAAACCAGTTAAGATGGTTTGGACATGTGAAAAGAATGAGGGAAGGGGAGAGATTGAGAGAGATGATGGATTGGAGACCAGAAGGTAGGAGACCAGCAGGAAGACCGAGGAAGAGATGGATGGATTCGGTGGCGGAGGCTGTACAACGTAGAGGCAAGACGGTAGAGGAAGTAGAAGAAGAACGAACATTTGAAGATAGAAATCTTTGGAGAAGATTCTGGAGGAGTAGCACCTGACAGGCATACCCTAACAGGATGGATGGTACAAATATATATATATATATATATATATATATATATATATTATAAATATGAAAATTATATATATATATATATATATATATATATATATATATATATATATATATATATATATATATATATATATATATATATATATATATATATATATATATATATCCCTGCTCACTGGATTGCGGCATTTCTGGTAGAGGAGAACCTGCCTCAGAAACGACCTCTAAACCGAACGTTGAATGGGGAGGTGTGGAAAATGTTTAATGCTATCTAGTAGATCAAGTGCGAGTAGGACTGCAGTAATGCTGAAATAGGTGTACTCGTCGCTGAGACGATATGAAAACTGAACTGCGAAAAAGACGACAAAGATGATATTAAACCCTACATAGTAGATTGAGTTCATTAAGGAACACAAGAGTTGAAATAAATTGGAGAGGAATGATGCTAAGACTGAATGGAGGCGTTCATCAGGGTATCTGGAGCATAGGAGGAAAAAAACTTTGGGTGGACAATGGAGAGTACCGAGCAGTCTATAAAACTATGTTGAAAAGTAGTGGCCGTATGAAGGTTGCAAAGCTGACACTTTTGAATATGAATATGAGTAAAATCTGTGTGACTGATGAGAAGGAGGGTTGATACATCCTTTTGGTGACCTTGACTGTAGCAAGATGAAGGCCACACTCCAGGGGTTGGTTTTATAAGGTTAAACATTTCCTCCTGATTATCTCGCTTCTAGCGCCCCTGCCAAGTGAATCGAGAGGTAATCAGATGATGGAAGGTAGTGTTCCTTCAGATCATAGTGGGGAAACTGCAAGCTGTTGTTGTAGGTCGAAGAGGCAAGATAAGCATGCCTATCATCTTCTTCATTACCCAGAATTCCAACATGAGATGGGATTCAGCTAAATGTTGGATATATATATATATATATATATATATATATATATATATATATATATATATATATATATATATATATATATATATATATATATATATATATATATATATATATATATATATATATATATATATCTGGTATTGGTGAAGTAGAGAAAACGTTGGATAATAAGGATAAGGGGATTTCTTGTCAGATTCTGTAATATCAAAAATGTTCTACTAAAATCAGAATAGATAACGTAAGAGATGGGAATGTTAATGTGGATGGTCTTTGAGACAGCTAGCAGAATAGCCGTAATTCCAGCTGTAAAAACTGAGGAACGACTAGGGAGCGTATGAGAAACTATGTGGTCCGTAAACACAGGTGAGGCGTCAAAATGCTTCCCAGATCCCGAACCGTTCGTATATTCAGAAACGGAGTCTATATGGGTGACCAAATGGGAAAGGGATGCAACATTTAAATGTGTGGGATGGTGAAGGGACTTAGTAAATTTGAAAACTTGAAACAGAACTTTGGAGCTAAGAAAATTCTATTAATGTCAATGTCTGCGAACACAAAATGGAAGGACCTTGAGGAGTGGAATAATGAGACACCGTAACTGTAAACTGTCAGTATGGAGAAGAGTTGACCGCACGTTGAATAAAAGGGGTTAACGTCAATGTAGATGTTGTCTGGAGACGGATGAATGACTTACTCATCGGGTAATCCCGTCAAAGGTTTAGAGGCATGGTGTTTGTTTCTGCATCCAGGCTGACCATCGGAGAGGAACGAAAGGCGCTAGTAGCGAAACGTAATGCGGAATTTTGAACGGAACAAGTAGATGCAAGTAAGAGGGGCTAGTTTGACCATATATCGTACTGCCATAGTCCAATTTTGATCGGATGAGGGCTGTGAATACCGATAAGAATAAGCACCCCATTTAGCTGATTTCAGGTGACTATGCAGATCGAGGGATCGATGGTAGTCTGTTTTTAGGAGAGAATATGAGGAAGGTACGTAAGAAGTTTATCAAACGTTAAGCGTAGAAATCGGACAGTGTTTGAAACTGGCACTGGAGACCCATAAATAGTCAGAGATGATGGTGAAAGGTCTATGGAATCCCTTCTGCCCTTCTTTTGGAACAATCAGGTAGAGATCTTTATAAGAAAGAATGGAAACCGCAGCAGGAGCTCCACTCGGCAATATTTATGACGGCAGTCTGAAGTTGCCTCTTTTTCCCATATAAGGAAATCTATATCCAGAAACGTAGAGGGCCAAATAATCCACGAAATGGTGCAAATTTACTGCTGTTGGAATGGGTTTAATTGCATTGTCGAATCCAGTAGCAAATAGCAAGACACCTCAGGATGCTGCCCTGCGGAAAACACTCTTCCAGTAAAATGTACCTGGAAAGGGATGATCCACATAGGATTCGGATGGTTCTCTGCGACACAAGAGTCTGAAGAAGGGTGAAGCTGGATCGAAGGCCTAGGGCTTGAAGCTTATCGAGAATTCTGCTTCTCCAGATGGTATCATGATTTTTCTCCAGGTCTAAGAAAACATCAAGTGTCATGTTGCTGTGAGAAAAAGCCCGTCGAACGTCATGGTCTAAGCAGTGAAATAGAATAATCGTCAAACGGTGTTTACGGAAACCAAACTGAAAGTTATAAAATAACTCTCGGGTCTCAAGAGTGGAGATGAGAAGCGAATCAGCCATTTTTAACATTGTCTTTTAGGAATTATATTTTAGCAAATAAAGTAAGTAAAGTACATACACACACACACACACACACATATATATATATATATATATATATATATATATATATATATATATATATATATATATATATATATATATATATATATATATATATATATATATATATATTTTTATAGAGATACATATATATATATATATATATATATATATATATATATATATATATATAAAGGAATGTATTTATATATTTAAATATCTCTCTCTCTCTCTCTCTCTCTCTCTCTCTCTCTACATATATATATATATATATATATATATATATATATATAAATATATATATATATATATATATATATATATATATATATATATATATATACTCTTCTCTATAATGATGATACACCATCCTTGCAGCCCTCAGCCTTTTCAAATGGAAGGAATGAGTTATGGGTCTGAAACTTGGAGATATAATCTCTGTATGGGATAAGCATGAAATCGTGCTAATTTCAAGTCATGGGATGTATATAGAGGGGTCACCCCGAGGGTGGACGCCAGTTGCGCTACCACCTTTGTTTAGCGATCTGAGAGATCAATATTAGACTCTAAATAGCATTAGGCTCCAGCGTGATGACGAATCATCGTCGCAGACGCGCCATCACATACACATACCCATTGTGTATGGCTATTATGTCGAAGAAGTGATCCCCGAGAGATCACTTCGGTATTTAAACCCTTCTGGTCTTACTTCAGCGACTCCGAGACCTCACTGCACTGCACTGCACCGGCACGCCCCTGCACCGCCTCAGGCTCGATATGAGAGGAATAGAGCTATCCTTCAAACTTGAGTATATGATTATGTGTGTGATAAACTGATCCCTGGCGAGTTTTGGTGACCCTAGGTCACCCCTAAGGGGGTGTTGCCCCCTTAGCGTCAAGGTCAAATTCGCCCTGAAAACCATGTTAGGCTTAACGTATCGGGCTAAAATTTGGATGTGAGCTATATGATGACGTAATCTCGTCGGAGACGAGATTACGTTCCTATGCATGGGACCCCACCCCCTTAAAAAATCAAAATGATCGTTGAAGACTGAAACTCGGAGACAGGATAGAGGTAGAAGTCGGAGTCGGAGTTGGAGTTGGATTCGGCTTCGGAGTCCAGAGACCCTCCCTGGAGGGGGGTCTCAGTTTGAAAAAAAGAAGAAGAAATGCATGGAAGGCCGAACAGAGGAAGAAGAAGAAGAAGAAAGGAAGAAGAAGAAAGGAGGAATGAGGAGGAAAGGAGGAAGGAGGAAGGAAGAAGAATAAAGAATGAGGAGTCTGAGTTGGTAGTGGCACCGGTGCTGGAGCCGGTGCGATGCTGAGTTAATAAACATTCGTATAACAACAATATTGGTGTGCTTATATATGTTATTGGATCTGTAGATCTCGAAAATAATGGTTTCAGAACCATCAAGAAAAAAAATAAATAAATTAATTAATAAATAAATAAATAAAATTTCCTATTCTTTTTGTTTATAACTCTGAAATTTTACGTTTTGTACCTAAACGGTAAATCACTAAATCAATACCATCCAGCCCCTCCACCACCCTCCTGTCCATCCTCGATCTATTGATCTATTGATCTATTGATTCAAATCACATTTCGAGTAGTATTTTGGATAAACATAACATAAAATCAAGTTCTTTATACAGACATCAAACAATATATGCTGACGTAACAAAGTTTTCACATTAATGAAGCTTACTTAGCATCATCTGAACTATGAATATAACCCACAACGACAAACCTACCCCTTCTTAAACAGGAATAAACCGCTAACATTAACAAAGTTTCACACTTAACACCAGTAAAGTAAATAACTAACATTGCATACAAAACGTAACTTATTCACACTTTGTCAAGCATATCTCAAACATATGTGTTAATTTTACATTAACATGGTAATTTTAACAAAACTTCATAACCTTTTGTAATTATCATACAGACCAGCGAAAGTATGCTAACAGCAACAAAGTTTTCATATTAATAAAGTCAACATAACATTACCAGAACTAAGGAGTATAATGTACAAGACAAATCATTGACCTCTAAAGCAAGAATAAACTGCCAAGCATTAACAAGATCCACACTTAACACCAGTAAAATAACTACATTTACTTACACACACACACACTCACACACACACACACAGACCTTCAACAGCCATCTGCTCATCATTAACCAATAAAGTTTACATGGGAGGAAGTAAAACAAGTTTTCGTATTTTATAACATATAATTTTCATTGAAAAAGCGTTATATAAAAAAAACATATAAATACATAAAAATATGTTTATTTTAAAATATATTAATTCATCTGATCAGCGAACATAGGATTCAAGTTGGGTAGCTCTATATATCTCTCTAAAGATTCAACATCCTTTGAAAGGATGTAAGTATAAATATCAACAACACTAAACTAAGCCATTTCAGTGAAGGAGGGTAGGCCTCAGCCCGTTGGAGGCTGAGGGCTGGCTGCCACACCTTCGGGGTGATCCCCCTCTCAGGATTCACACTTCAAGGGGCGCATCCCCATGGGTTTTCTCTCGGAAGAATATAATGTGTTGCTTTAGATATATCTTAGTTAATAGAAGACTATTTTATTCGTAAGTTAGAGGTAGTTATATTAAATATTACTATAGGCAATGTGGAAATAACATTGATTTGTTAGAGAAACGATGAGTTTTTGTAAGATTACCGTGTTAACTGACGATGATGTGTTAGAAACGTGACCCTAGGTTAAGTTTTTGTTGAATAATGTTAGGTTTGCCCTAGACTTTTGCTAATGTCTACGTTCATTCATAGTTCAAATGATGTTATACTCAAACGAGTGACACTTTGATGAAGATAGTGTCAATTCATAGTTCAGGATGGTGGCATCTTTGATAGATTGGTCACTTTGTTAAAGGATTTTGTTAGATAATACGGTTTTACCTGTTGCTAATATGCTCGAAAAGTGGGAAATATCGAATATTGTATGACCTGTTAGCTACTTTACCTTGATCAGTAGGGAATTTTTCAGGATGTTAGCTGATTATTCATACGCGAGGTATGTTAGGTTTGCATTTGTACATTATATTCCTAGTCGCGGTTATGATTTGGGTCTTCGTGCATCTCTCTGGGGTGATCTCCAAATACAGTGCTGTCAAATCGCCTCTGTATGATGCGCTGTTGCCAAATCTATCAGTTTTGAATTGATATTTTCTGAAAGGGGGACGGAGTCTAAAAATAGGGTAAGGATAAATATTTCATGTTACCTCTGAAAGCATTAGGTGTTACAAGGGCCCATGGGTTTCTCTCACGGAAGGTAATGTGTTGCTTTAGATACTCTTGATTAATGAAAACTGTTTATTCGTAAGTTAGGTGCGTATGTTTAAATATTACTATGACAATGAAAATAACACTGATTTGTTAAATGACAGAGTTTTGTAAGATAATGCTGTGTTAACCCAGCGCTGATGTGTTAGAAACGTGAGCCTAGGTTAAGTTTTTGTTGGGTAATGTTAGGTTTGCCCTAGAATTTTGCTAATGTCTATGTTTATTCATAGGTCAATTGATGTTTTACTCAAAACGAGTGACACTTTGATGAAGATGGTGTTAATTCATAGTTCCAGATGTTGGTATCTTTGATAGATTGGTCACTTTGTTAAGGGTTTTGTTAGATGATACTGTTTACCTGTTGCTGATATGTGAGAAAAGTAGGAACATATCGAGTATTATGACCTATTAGCCACTTTACCTTTGACGAGCGAGAATTTTCAGGATGTGCTTAAGTTATTCATACGCAGAGGTAATATTAGGATTTGCCTTTGTACATTACTATTCTTAAAGGTTGCAGTTATGATAGCATTAGCTTTATTGATGCTAAAGCTTTGTTGGTTAAGCATATATCGTTGATCAGTATATAAAGAACTTATTTTGTGTTATGTTTGGATCGCTTTGTTATGTTTTACAAATTATTCTAGTTGGTCTGTATGATAATTGGACAAGATTATGATAAATCCTTGTTAAATATTACTGTCAATGTAAAATTAACGTTAATATTAGAGATATGCTTGGAAAAGTGTGAATAGGTTGGGTTTTGTATGCTGTACTAGTGTTGTTAAGTATTGAACTTTGTTAATGTTAGTTGTTTATTCTAGCGCAAGGTGTTAGGAATTTGTGTGTACTATTATATTCATAGTTCTGGTAATACTATGTTAGCTTTATTAATGCTGAAAACAATGTTACACATTAGCATATATTCGTTAGTTGAGCAAGAACTTATTTTTTACTAATATTGTTATTGTTGTTGTTGTTGTTGTTGTTGTTGTTGTTGTTGTTGTTGTTGTTGTTGTTGTTGTTGTTGTTGTTGTTGTTGTTGTTGTTGTTGTTGTTGTCTAACGAGAATATATACCCTTTTGAACTGATATGGTTCGTTCGTGCGTTGTATTCTTGTTTACTTTCTTCTGATTGGCTGAAAGAAAGAATCTCATTACCTATAAGGGTTGTTTACGCATACGATTTCCGTCAGTAGGACATTTTTCGCTGTACTGGTACGATGACATCTCCTCGCATCCACGTCTGTTGTTGATATCTTCACGAGGAGCTTCGTTATTCCCAACGTTGTGTCAATAAAATTTTATCGTCAACCGGATGGATACCGATACAGTATTCCTGCCAGAGGGTCAAATAATAGACCTTTATTCGTTTGTGCTGATGGATTCATCAAGATTATCGATATCGCAGCTGCATGGGTAGAGGATAAGTGTTTGTTATCCGAAAGATCGACGCTTAGTGAAATATCTAACTGGGAAGACAACGTAAGTGGTTCTAATAGAATAGACGTTGTGTTCTCGTCGTGTGACAATATTAAAACCCTTGATGTACGCAACTACTGGAAACCCATCGATTGTGTGACCTTCATGCGTACGTGTATAGGTTTCACAGTTCGAACGTCTGAAAATATTACAGCTTTGATTAAAATAAAAAACGAATTAACAATCGCACATAACGATGTTGACATGCCAGGGACATAATACATAGCACATGCAGTGTAATCTATGATATTTTGCAGAAACATAATGGTTTCAGTATAATTTCAGTATACAGGAGCCTTTAATAACTATCGGTTTGGATAGGTTACTTCTCTCTTGTAGAGAAGATAGGTATTTGCTGAATCCAAAATATACTTGAAAAATGGTTTGAGTGTTTGCTGAAAGGCATTTTATACTTACATCCTTTCAAGGATGTTGAATCTTTAGAGATATATAGAGCTTAACTTGAATCCTATGTTCGCTGATCAGATGAATTAATATATTTAAAAATAATATATATATTTTTATATATTTATATTTTTTATGTATTAATATAACACTTTTTCAATGAAAGAAGATGTCGTAAAACACGAA
>JABUQX010146676.1:30000-32500 GCA_015478945.1 Trachelipus rathkii | reverse complement strand
TATATATATATATATATATATATATATATAATCATAATATATATATATATTTACTAATAGTAATATGTATATATATATATATTTATATATATATATATATATATATATATATATATATATATTTATATATATACATTTACATATACAGATATATTATGAGTATTGTGTGTGTGTGTGTGTGTGTGGTTTTTATTGTTATTAAAATTATTATTATCATTATTATTATTATTATTATTATTATTATTATTATTATCATTATTATTATTATTATTATTATTATTATTATTATTATTATTATTATTATTATTATTATTATTATTATTATTATTATTATTATTAGTAGTATTATTAGTATTATTACTATTATTATTATTATTATTATTATTATTATTATTATTATTATTATTATTATTATTATTTCTTCCCTTTGTAACTTAAATGAAAATAATATATTTTTATCTGAAAATAAATTTATTACTTACTAATTTATGCATAGTTAAATTTCTAATTATTTTAACAAGCCAAGAAAGTAATAATTCGACTCGAACTAATTTTGAATTAGAAACTTTTCTTTAATATAATTCATTTTTCTTTGTTTATTTTTTTTTGTTTTAATTTTTTATTTTAGTTTTTAGCTTTAATTTTCATGTTTATATATATATATATATATATATATATATATATATATATATATATATATATATATATAATATATATATATATATATATATATATATATATATATATATATATATATATATATATATATATATATATACTCATAAACTCTTTCTATCAGTGGTGCGGTAATGTCAAAAAAATTTCAGGTACGTCTCGGACTCCAACTCCGGCTCCGGCTCCGGCTCCGGCTCCGGCACCACCTCCTAACCCTTTTATTTTATAGTAAATTTTTTTTTTTTTTGCTTCAACTCCGGTTCCACCACAAAAAAAAAAGGAAAAACCTTCTCGTCTCCAATTCAAAAAAAAAAATTCTGTTGTGGATCACCCAAAATCCAGCTCCGACTGCAGCTCCCCATCCCTGGTTATAATTTGATTTTAAAACAATATATTTTATTTTATTTACTTTAATTTTTACCTATTATTATAACTTTCAGAAATATCAAAAGAATTTCTTTTTAATATTTGTAAATAACTAAAATAAAAATTATAATAAATTTAAAATAAAATTAAAATGAAAAAAAATTGCCAAAAATTTTAGCTGCTCCTCTAATTTAAAAACAATCCTTAATGATCCAAACAAATATGGGCAGAGTTTCATCCAGTAAGTCACTTTACATATGAGCTCAAAAAACGCGATGCTTCTGAGGCAGTCCAAACGCCAATTATATTGGTCAAGAGCGCTCATATAGGTAGAACAAGGATATGTTCAACTGGTGTTTGCGTGGGGTCAGAAGCGCCGAGTTTTAAGAGCTTTTATCCAAGTGGTGAATTGCGCGGCGTCCGAAGCGCCGAGTTTTAAGAGCTCGTATCCAAATGGTGGATTGCTTGGCGTCAGAAGCACTGAGTTTTAAGAGTTTGCATCCAAATGGTGGATTGCGCGGCGTCAGAAGCTCCAAGTTTCAAGCGCTTGTATTCAAATGGTGAGGTCTATGCCTATATAAACTTTAACACTCCTTTAGCAAATCACGAAAACCTTGAATTTCCTAACTTCTATATTCTATGGCTTAAGATCTGTCTTCCTAATACTAACATTATATTATATTTCTACCACTTCTAGTTCTCACGAACCTGGTAATTCTTCTCATCCAAACGCCGAAATCCTCTAGGGGAATTCGACGTACAACACACTGAGTGGTTGGGATCCTGTCATATTGACACAGGTGGAAAGGAGGCCAAAACAATCGGTATTCTCAACGATCTGGGACAATTGATTAAGGAACCTACACATATCCGAGATCGTTCTAACCAATTCTTGAACATTTTTGACTTATGCTTCACTACTACTAGCAGAATGGCTAGATTTGGAGAGAGAGGTCAGAGCCAAGCAAATGGTGGGAGCGGGGAATAACCAAGGTGTGTATCCTTCATCGTATGAGAAAGGCAGCACCTTTTGTAAAGGAATATTAAGGAAATTAAGGATGTTATGAACCGTGTTCGCAAATGGCCAGTAATTAGGATTCTGAGGCACCTCCTGCAGAATCGGTGTCAGAAAACGAAGATAACTTGTACACATGATGTATTCTCTTCGAAGAGAGAGTGGCATCACATTGGCTTCAACTTCAAGGCTTACCCGGGGGGACGATCGGAAGGCTCCAGTGGAGATACGGATCGCCTCGTTTTGTATGGGATCCAACAGATGCAGTAGAGTAGGGGAGGCCTGACCATATACTACACAGCCATAGTCAAGCTTCGATCGAACTAGGGCGATATATAGACGTAAAAGGGACTTGCGATCAGCGCCCCAAGATTTTGAGGCGAGATGACGTAATACGTCAAGCGCGCGATGACAAGTTGTTTTCAGGTGTTTAATATGTGGGGC
>JABUQX010146676.1:0-12500 GCA_015478945.1 Trachelipus rathkii | reverse complement strand
ATTATTATTATTATTATTATTATTATTATTATTATTATTATTGTTATTATTATTATTATTATTATTATTATTTTATTATTATTATTATAATTATTATTGTTATTATTATTATTATTAATATTTATTATTACTATTAATATTAATATTATTATTATTACTATTATAATAATAACATTACTAATATTATTATTATTACTATTATTATTATTTATTATTATTATTATTATTATTATTATTATTATTATTATTATTATTATTATTATTATTATTATTATTATTATTATTATTATTATTATTATTATTATTATTATTATTATTATTATTATTATTATTATATTATTTTATTATATTACTCTTACATATTATTATTATTATTATTATTATTATTATTACACATTATTATTATTATTATTATTATTATTATTATTATTATTATTATTATTATTACACATATTACTATTAATTATTATTATTGTTTATTATTATTATTATTATTTATTATTTATTTATTATAATTTATTATTATTTATTATTATTATTTATTATTATTTATTATTATTTATTATTATTATTTATTATTATTATTATTATTATTATTATTATTATTATTATTATTATTATTATAAAAATAATTAGTAATTCAGATTAATACTTATTATTATTATTATTATTATTATTATTATTATTATTATTATTATTATTATTATTATTATTTTAAAAAATGAAATATCATACAAGGAATAAAATATTAAATAACAATAATTTTTTGTTTTCTCAAATTTCAATAAGTCGGATTAAATAAAAAAGGAAAAAAATATTAGTGTAATAAATTTGAAATATAAAAATAGAAATATTATTAATTAGAAAAAGAAAGCAGTGAATAGAAATATTAAATTTATTTTTTAAATAATTATAAAAAATATCTGCAAGAATTTTTTTTAACATAGCTCATTCACACACACACACACCTACACACACACGCCTATATATATATATATATATATATATATATATATATATATATATATATATATATATATATATATATATATATATATATATATATATATAGTATATATATATATATATATATATATATATATATATATATATATATATATATATATTCTACATTCTACACCATCTCTCTGGTAGGACTTTCGCCCTGTCAGTTGGGCCAGCATCTTCTTTCCTTTGGCTTCGAAATTCTTGATCCTGGAACACTTAGAAAACTCTTTCCCGGCCCAATGGTTTTCGATGCTTGTCTTTGAGTTATATACTCAGGTAGGGTTTCATCCTTTCAATGGAATCTAGCAACTCTTCCACTTGGCCTCTAAAATCGTTCTCCCTGAGTTCTCCTGAAGATCGTGTTTCTAGTCGCAAAGGTTTCCGATGCTGGTCCAGGAGTTATTTAAGCAGAAAATGTAAAGTGACTGGCTCCTAGTCCTGTCTCCTAACAATATGCAATGAAAATTCTTTTTTCTTCCCTTGACTGCGCTGAAAACATCCTTTATCGACCAAATATCACCTAGAAGTAGCTTCCTTAAATTATTTGTAACTAAAATTATATGTTTAGTTATTCAATAATAATCCAAAGAACTATTTCCAGCTCTTTTCTTTGCTTCATACAGAATATCTTAAAGGGCCAACATCTATTTAAAAATTAATTAGACCTGGATAGAAATTTTTGTAACTCCTCTTCTTAAGTTTTTAAATATTAATCATAGTATATTATCGTGTATTAATTTTGAATTTATTTATAAATTTGATTTTAATTTGCAAATATTTGACTCAATAAGAGAGTTCTTTTAAATATGTTGTCTTCTTTATCGATCTTCCCCGAAATTAATTTTTAAGCGATCATTTCTTAATTTTTATTTCTTTAATAATAATTCTAAAAATAACAGGGTTGGGGACGAAAAATCAAATGATTAATCACAATTTTTTTTTTGATTTGTCGAAATTTTTTTGGGTTCTAAATTAATAATTAATCCTAGTTATCACCTAATTAATGATAAGTATATTTCATCTATATAATAAGTAAATTCATCAATGTAATTTCAAGTAATTTTTAAAGAAATAAATAAAATTAGAGCACACAGAAATGATTCAGCATATATATATATATATATATATATATATAGTATATATATATATATATATATATATATATATATATATATATAAAGATTTTTAAAATGTTCACAAATAGATATATGTTTATATATATATATATATATATATATATATATATATATATATATATAAGATATATATATATATATATATATATATATATATATATATATATATATATGTTATACATATAAAATACTATATATATATATATATATATATATATATATATATATATATATATATAATATAGTATATATATATATATATATATATATATATATATATATATATATATATATATATATATATATATATATATATAACATATATATATATATATATATATATATATATAATATATATATATATAGATATATATATATATATATATATATATATATAAATATATATATATATATATAATATATATATATATATATATATATATATATATATATATATATATATATATATATATATATATATATATATATATATATATATATATATATATATATATATATATATATAAATATAATTTAAATAACTTAATTAAAAAATAATAATATATTTACTATACTTATTATTAATTAGGCAATAATTAGAATTAATTACTAATTTAAAAAACTAATTAAAAAAGCAATTTGTATGAAAATTAAAAAAAATCACCAAAAAAAAACACAAAAATAAAAAAATAAAAAAATCAAATATTGATTGAATATATAAAAAAAATCAAGAAGTCCCCAACCCTGAAAAATAATAAATAATTAATAATATCAAATTAAGGGTATATTAATAGAAATAAGGAATCAGATTTGTTCAGGGGGTTCAACCCCCCCCCCAGAATTTATTTAAACGTTCAAAAATTTTTGTTGTCTTGAGTCTCTTTAATTTAATTTTTAATAAAATTGAAAATAATAATTGATCAAAGCAAACTAAATGTACATATTAATAGAAATAAGGAATCATATTTGTGGCCCGTAAGGATTTCGCAGTTTAAGTGGCTATTGGAAGCATTAAAGGAGAATCCCTAGGGGATTCAATACTACGAACGCTGAAATAAACAGTGACTTTCTGATTGGACAATGATAGGATGGTGCAGAAGCAATGATGAAAAGATTTAGGGGTGTTTAAGCTATCGAAAATATTACTTTTTGCGTGTTAATTGTGTTATTATTTTAGGATTAGATAAGAGGAGGAAGATGACGTGATGGTGGAGCTGGGAGTGGAGAGTATATTGGAACTGGTGGAGGGAGAGCAGTTGAGATTGTTCGGACATATGAGGAGGATGGACGGAAATAGGTGTGCGAAAATGTATTATGAGTGACAGCCGGATGGTAGGAAGGGAGTGGGGAAGCCGGGGGTGAGATGGAAGGATGGTGTTGAAAGGGAGGTGGAGAGGAGGGGGATGACCATGAAAGAGGTGGAGGGGAAAAGGGTGTACGATGATCGACGGCGATGGAGAAGCTTCGTGCAAAACAGCTGACAGGTGCATACGCCTACAGGGGGATGGTGAGAAATCGTGAGAAAAATTATTCAAAAATCATAGTAAATGGGAAAATAATATTTTCCTATTTCTTCTGTTTTTTAACTCGTCCTAAACACATATTTTCATTTCGATACCCAATGTGTACTTAATAATTTCTATCCCATTGTCCATTCTGTAAATATGATGACGAAAAAATTGAAATTGATGTAAGTGTTTTAAATGGGACTAACAATAAGTTTGTTTGAAATAATATCTTGATTCATTCATTAAAAATCAAAGTATCTTTTGTTTACTAAATCTATCTATCTATCTATCTATCTATCTATCTATCTATCTATCTATCTATCTATCTATCTATCTATCTATCTATCTATCTATCTATCTATCTATCTATCTATCTATCTATGTATGTATGTATGTATGTATGTATGTATGTATGTATGTATGTATGTATGTATGTATGTATGTATGTATGTATGTATGTATGTATGTATGTATGTATGTATGTATGTATGTATGTATGTATGTATGTATGTATGTATGTATGTAGGGATAAATTTCTATGAAAATTTAATGTTATTTTAAGAAGATTTGGTTCCGTAATATCGGGTATTCTCTTCATGTTTAAATCATACTGTATGACATTCTATGGAGCTAATTTTTGGACGAATAAATATAATAGTCTGGTTTACAAAAAGTTTAAAATTTGTTTTCACAATGCTATAGAAAAAGCTTGTGGAAATTTCGAGTTGGAGTAAGTAATCATTTAATTTGTAATTCATTGGAATGACCTCGTGGGTGATCATTATTTAAACTTTTTAAAATTTATTCACCGTATTTAAATTATTTAGTAAACCACGAAGCTTCGTATATAAAATATGTAATTTTGAAAAGGGGTGTTTTAGTAAAGAATATTGAAAAAAAAAAAAAAAATTGAAACTAAACATGGAGTTATTAATCTATTTGATTAATTAAGATTTGGATGCTCTCAAAGAGAGAAAAAAATTGCACAAAATAGAGAGAATCCCATATAACATTGGGGAATATTGTCGTGTAAACTGTGTTTAATTATGCAATATAGTTTTATATTTTATAATATATCTATCTATCTTTCTCTCTCTCTTCTCTCTCTCTCTCTGGTATATATATACATATATATATATATATATATATATATATATATATATATATATAAAGAAGATATAGTTATTATTATTATATATATATATAAATATATATATATATATATATATATATATATATATATATATATATATATATATATATATATAGAAAGAGTAAAAACCTTAGTATATATATATATATATATATATATATATATATATATATATATATATATATATATATATATATATATATATATATATATATATATATATATATATATATATGTATATTTATATATATATATATATATATATATATATATATATATATATATATATATATATATATATATATATATATATATATTTATATATATATATATATATATATATATATAAATATATATATATATATATATATATATATATATATATATATATATGTAGAATATATATATATATATATATATATATATATATATATATATATATATATATATTTTATATATATATATATATATATATATATATTAGATACATATTTGTTTTTAAAATGCAGAGAGCAAGAAACACGTAACTCTGGAACTACTTTTCCTAATGAACTAAAAACTTAGTTTATAATTTCAAAGTTTTTCGTACCTTTTTTTTCCCATTTCGTTTCGTGTTTAAATTATAACACTTTTCCCAATTAAAAGAAAGAGATAACTGGAAATGGAAGAGAAAAAAATTGGTGGAAAGGAGAAGAAGAATGATAGTTAAGTGTGAAAAATTGAAGTAATGAAACGATGATAATCATTTATTTATTTATTTATTTATTTATTTATTTATTTATTTATTTATTTATTTATTTATTTATTAATTTATTTATTCAATTATTTATTATTATTATTATTATTATTATTTATTATTATTATTATTATTATTATTATTATTATTATTATTATTATTATTATTATTATTATTATTATTATTATTATTATTATTATTATTATTATTATTATTATTATTATTATTATTATTTTATATTACTTGTTATTCACCTCATATTGAGATAATTAAGGAAGAGGAAACGAAGATGAAAAAGAACTCATCAAAGATGAAAGTTTCCTGCTAAGAAGAAGAAGAAGAAGAAGAAGAAGAAGAAGAAGAAGAAGAAGAAGAAGAAGAAGAAGAAGAAGAAGAAGAAGAAGAAGAAGAAGAAGAAGAAGAAGAAGAAGAAGAAGAAGAAGAAGTAAGAATATTCACGCTGGGCTAAGTGAAGAAGAAGAAGAAGAAGAAGAAGAAGAAGAAGAAGAAGAAGAAGAAGAAGAAGAAGAAGAAGAAGAAGAAGAAGAAGAAGAATCTATCTATCTATCTATCTATCTATCTATCTATCTATCTATCTATCTATCTATCTATCTATCTATCTATCTATCTATCTATCTATCTATCTATACGTAAAACATCAGTCGCTCTCTCTCAGAAACAAACTCACTTATGAATGAATACGATTACATATACATTATTAACTCTAACCAGTAAATAAAAAAATAACTCTCTCTCGTTTGGCAAGAAACTTCTTCTTACGTCCTAAGTATCTAAGATGATAAAAGCAATCGTAAAAACATATAACCTTCGTTGTCATGTTAGTCGCCGTTTTGCAGGAGCTCTTAAGGTCCTTTTTATATAACATTGCAGTCCTTTGGTCGACCATAAAGCCATTTTTGATGTGGCCAACCTGAGTGACTTCTTCCTTTACCTTATCAATATTGCAAGGTTTATAAAGGTTATGTTAGCATCGCCTCTTCCATTATATATTAAATTGTGTGTTTGGATGTGTGAACATGTAAATTTGTGTTTGCGACTGTTTTACTGGAGAAAGTTATATACAGTATATATATATATATATATATATATATATATATATATATATATATATATATATATATATATATATATATATATATATATATATAAAAATGTAGAGATATGATATACATATGTTATATCTATATATATATTATAGAAAATAATATATATATAATATAACTAATACACATATAGATAAATGCATATACACATTAGCAAGTGCATGAAGGACCGGATATCAGTTTCCAACTTTTGCGAATGCAGACGCCGATGTGGGTGTTTATTTTCAATACTCTCGCATGCGGGTGTTGATGGTGAATATTTTAAACGCTAAATTTTAGGTTACTAAAAATATTTGAGTGAAAAACATGTCATTAATTCGTTAATATACAGAGAAATAAAGCAACCAGGAAATTATGAAGTAAATTAAGCCTCAAATTTAAGTTTCTGCGTTACGAGGGTGCAGAACGTATACTAGTCTGGCAAGACTTCCCCTATTTGGGACTATTTTTAGATCTTTTGTCCCGCAAAAATCTTTACCCAATGTGGGACAGTGTAGAGTCCTGCATTGTGAAATGTATGCCACAAAATTTATAACAATCACGATTTGATTCACTACCAGACAAGTTTAAAACATGTTTTGAGCAGATTTTCAAAGGCGAGTACGTTCTGGTAACTCGCGGTGAGATAGTCAGTCGCCAATCAGAGACTCAGTCGATCTCTAGCTTCTGGGAAGTGCGCGTGTCACATTATTTAGAGTTGCTCTTATATTGTGAAAATGACTTCAAAACGAAAGTGTTTATTTAGTGAAAACTTAGAAAAAGAATATCCTTTCATTAAAAAGGCAAAGGATGATAGCACAGTAAAGTGTGATAAATGTCTTTATATCTTCTCAATTGCAAGTAGTGGAAGAAATGATATTACGCGCCATTTAAATTCCGATAAACATAAAAGATCTATCGTGGCCGGCAAGCAGCACGTCTTTGAAATTGTTTTTGACTTGTAAACACCCTTTGATGAGAGAAAACACAGCTGTTGAAGGAAGTTAATTTACGCTCTGTATCAACATAACCAATCTTTAGATCTACAGACAATTCAAAACTATTTAAAAAATTGCCTAATAAAAAATTTTCTTGTGCTAAAACTAAAACAGCAGCCATTTTATGCAACGTTTTTCAGCCTGATGTTTTACAGACACTAAAAGATGATCTCTCACGTGCTAACTATGTAACAATTTATAGTGACTGTTCCAACCATGGAAATATCAAAATTTGTGCCATTGCAGAGGTTTTGTCACAATGGGAAAATGTTAAAATATTAGTGGTGATTACAATAGTGACGAAACATCAGAATTAAAAGCATTTAATACTATAAAAAAGTTTTAGATTCTATAATTTGTCCAGCAAATACAAAAGTTTTATAAGCTGACAATGCAAATCTAAATTTTGTGGGCCATCTTGATGTGGGGACACATAGTTTTTTCAGACTGCACAAAGTTTGGGTAGAAATTAATTGTATAATCATTCAGCTCATATCTTAAATAATGCTTTGAAAAGTTCATGTGATTCTCTTCCTATTGATATAGAAATTATAGTCGTAAAAATTTATTCATTCTTCTACATTTATACAGTCAGGGTTGAAGAACTAAAAGCTATTTGTGATTCTGTTGATGTGGAATTTCATGAGATATTAGGCTACACCAAGACCAGATGGTTGGCTTTGAGGCCAGCTATTGAAAGAGTTCTTCAACTATTCAACCTTCTAAAATATAAGGCTTTTTGTCTCATAAACACGTTCTGTCATACTTAGACAGTTTGAAAACCCGTTTGCTGAAGCATATCTTTATTTTGTACACAATCAGAGTTCAGTATTTCACGATTGTATTCTTAAGGTGGAATCTCAAAAGGTATCTTTGGCAGAGATTGCATGCATTCTTAAAGATATGAAACTGCAATTGATTGAAAGAAAGCGGGAGTCATTTTTGCCTTTATCCGTAGATAAAATGCTGAAGGATTTAGAGAAACAAGGAAAGAATATACAAAGCTTTAAAACAGCTACTTTGTCATTCTGGGATAAGTGCATTGAGTATTTGAATGAATGGACCGTTTATTTTGAGGAACTAGAAAACTTTAACTGGATGCTTCTTCGCAGCTTAATACTCTGGACAGCAGTTAAAGAAACACTCGAATTTATCCTTGAAAAAATACCCAATTTCTCTATAAATGATAATGATCTCTTCGATGAAGTAAGTTGTGTAAAGAACTTTGTGACAATAGAAAAAATTAAGGAATGGAATGATCGTGAATTTGAGGTTGACAGTAGATGGATTGAAATATTTGCACATTTCAGAAGTCAGAATATTCCATTTACAAATATTCTAAAAGTGCTAGAATTTTTTTTATGTCTACCTGGATCAAATGCACCCACAGAAAGGGTATTCTCAATGATGAAAAACTATTGGACAGAAGACAAAAGCAGGTTAAATATAGATACTTTAAAGGCTGCACTATTAACTACTTGCAATTATGAGATGGATTGCTTGCAATTTTCGGAGTACCTAAGTTCGAATACAAACCTCCTTAAGAAGATCTATTCCAGTGACAAGTACAATTCTGGTTCAAATTAAGTAAGTAAATATTGATTTATTAGACTTATAAAGAGTTATTTCTTATTTACTACTATATTTGATTAAATTATTTTTGGTTATAATATATATAATATATGCTTGCCTATAGGCTATACAGGCTATACTGTATAATTTATAAAGTAGCCTAGGCATGAGGATGACTGTCCCAGCATTAGGTTGAAAAAAATCTGGCCAGCCTACGTATATACCCAGCTCTAATAGACAATTCAAATCTTCCTATGTTCTCTCTCTCTCTCTCTCTCTTCGTGATTTTCCTTGGAAGGTTCGACAAAATGTGGGGTGTTTACAAGGGATATAAACCAGGTTTGCGAAGCCGGATCCGTGGAGCCGGAGCCGTGGAGCCGGAGCCGCGGAACCTCAAGGTTTTATGTGGAACCAGAATCGGAATTATTTTTTTGAGTGGAGCAGAAACCGAGTCGGAGCCGGAACTGAGCCGGAGTCGGAGCTGAGTCGGAGTCGGAGTCTGAAGGCCGAGTCGGAGTCGAGCTCGAGTCGGAGTCGCCGAGCCGGATTCAGAGCTGGAGCAGGAGCCGGAGAGGGAGCCGAAGGCTTGTATTTTAAAATGATGCAACCTGTTCCGCAAACTTGGTATGTGCCCCAAATTTCCGCTGAATACTATTTCACAAGCAATAGACTCAGAGAGAGAGAGAGAGAGAGAGAGAGAGAGAGAGAGAGAGAGAGAGAGAGAGAGAGAGAGAGAGAGAGAGAGAGAGAGAGAGAGAGAGACAGAATCCAATATCAAAATTAATTTCAAAGGAAAGTTACTCCTAATGTCATTCCCAAATTTTAGTACCCTATGCCCATATATACTCACAAATAAAACACTGCATACATCACTAGGAAATAAACAGTGATTTACATGCACCTACGCACATATACATCATTGTGTACATAACTAGGATATACACAGTGATGTATACATACATACACACAACCTGTATATCCTAACATATATACAGAGTATGCATAAAATTACGTATGCTCTTTTATAGGCCATTATATAATTGCCATTCGTACGTAATTATGCATATATCTTCCTAAGAATTCTGTTAAAAAACTACATAAAGACATTTAAAATACGTACACACTCATACATGTGAATATATAAGTAAAAATATACATACTATATAGAAGAGCTTATTTGTATTCCTCGTATGAAGAGGCAAAAGAAGACATTTTAGTTTTCCCTCCTCTAAAAGCCCCTCACTGAGAAACACTTAAAAAATGAAAAAAAAAAAAAAAAAAAAAAAAAAAAGATTTTATTTTATTTTGTTTATTAATATTTTATTTGGTTAAATATTTAAATATTTTTATTTATTAGTTTTATTTATTGTATAATATTTATTTTTATTTAAAAAAATTATTTAAATTTATTGATTATTATTTTATATGTTATATATATGTTAAATATTTAAATATTTAAAAAAATTTTTTATTGAATAATTTTAAATAAAAAATTTTTATTTTATTTTATTATTTAATATTTCATTTGGCTAAATATTTGAATATTTTAATTTATTTTTATTCATTATTTTTGTTTTGTTTTATTGTATAAATTTTTTGCATAGTTATTAAAAAAGTTTATTTTATTTATTTAAATATATTTTATTTGGTTTAATATTTAAATTATTTTTACTTAATATTACTTATTTGATTGTGTATTTATTTTATTTTATTTTATTTGTTAATATTTTATTTGGTTAATTATATAGATATTTTAATTTATTTTTATTTAATAGTTTTTTTTTGGTTTTATTGTTTAATTTTTTTAATTATTAAAGAAAGCCGTTTTTTATTTTATTTATAAATATTTTATTTGGTTAAATATTTAAATTTTTTAATATATATTTTTTTGTTTTGTTTTTTATTGTATAATTTTTTTTAGTTGTTAAAAAAAAACTTTTTGCTTTATTTCATTAATATTTTATTTGGTCAAATATTTGAATATTTTTACTTATTATTATTTATATTATTTTTTTGTTTTAGTGTATAAATTTTTTACCTAGTTTAAAAAAAAGGTTTCATTTTTATTTTATTTTATTTATTTATTAATATTTTAGTTGGAAAAAAATTTGAATATTTTTATTTATTATTATTTGTTCTGTTCCTTTATTGTATACCTATTTGATTCATTATTAAAAATGTTTATTTTTTATTTTTTTATATTTATTAATTAATATTCTGTAGTAAAAAAATGTAAATATTTTATTTATTGTTATTTATTATTTTTTGTTTAATTATATATATTTTTTTTTTGTTATATAAAATTTTTTTTTTTTTATTTTTTTTTTTTTTTTTATTTGGTTTGTAAAAAGTGTATTTTTATTTTTTTTTATTTCTTGATGTTTAATTGCATAATTATTTCTGTTAATTATTAAAAAAAAATTATTGTATTTTTTTAAGTTATTAAAATTTTTCTGGTAAAATATTTTAAATTGGTTGTTTGTTTATTATTATTATTATTATTATTATTATTATTATTATTATTATATATTATTATTATTATTATTATTATATTATTATTATTATTTTTTTATTATTTATTATTATTATTGTTTTTTTTATTATTATTATTATTATTATTATTATTATTATTATTATTATTATTATTATTATTATTATTATTATTATTATTATTATTATTATTATTATTATTATTATTATTAATATTATTATTATTATTTTTATTATTATTATTTATCATTATTATTATTAATATTTCATTATTATTATTATTATTATTATTATTATTATTATTATTATTATTATTATTATTATTATTATTATTATTCTTCTTTTTATTTATATAAATAGTATTATTATTTTTATTATTAGCTATTATTATTATTACTATTACATAAAATTATTATTATATTATTATTATAATTATCAATATATTATTATTTCTACATTATTATTATTATTATTATTATTAATATTATTATTATTGTTATTATTATTACATACATATTATTAAAAATATTACATTTTTTTATTTAATATAAATTTTCCTTTTAATAATTAATATTGTCTTTCTTAATTAAACATGTCTCTATAACAACACTACCATTTTTTAATGTTTATTATCGATATATATATATATATATATATATATATATATATATATATATATATATATATTATATATATATATATATATATATATATGCAATGAAAACGTTATGAAAGTTATTTCACGACAAATGCGAAAACATTAACACCCAAATTGATAACTGAACGTAGCTACAAC
>JABUQX010146675.1:50000-51587 GCA_015478945.1 Trachelipus rathkii | reverse complement strand
TATATATATATATATATATATATATATATATAGTTATATATATATATATATATATATATATATATATATATATATATATATATATATATATATATATATATATATATAAATTATATATATTTATTTATTTATTTATATTTATATATGAAGAGAGAGTTCCACAGTAGAGGTGGCTGGAAAGGAGGAGGCACCACAATGAACAAGCCTGGAGTTCCCAATATTCACAAAGAATTCATGAGAAAGCAGGGCACCCTTGTGCTACGAGGGCGAGCACCTATATAGTAAAGAGATAGTGCATCAACGTCACGTAGCATAGATAGAGGGTCAAGGGAGTTAGAAAGTAGTTGACAGTTTATTAACCTTTTAGCCTTAGACTTAATACTATCCAATAGAAGGGTGGAACCGGAACCTCCCCAAATGTGGGAACAGTACTCCATACAATGGCGGATAAGACCCTTATATAATTGGAGTAACTGTATAGTGGAAAAAAATTTCCGCAACCTGAACAGAACTCCCAGCTTCTTTGAGGTCACCTTAGCAACCGTTATGGTGTGAGGTTTCCAAGATAGTTTATTGCTTATGTTCAGACCAAGAATGTTTATGTTGTCCACAGATGAGACGGGAGAGAAGTCGAAGAAAATAGGAAAGTTGAGAGGTGTTTTTGAGAGGGAGATGTGAAGAGGTTGAGTTTTTATAAGGTTGATTTTCACCAGGTTGAGGTGACCCCACCGGAAAATCCAATCCAGATCTGCAAGAATTGAATCCGAAAGCTAAAGTCGAGAAGCAACTCAAGAAGCGAAAGAGGGAATAGATTTGAAATGAATTGAAGAATGGAGAGTTGATTATCGTCATAAGAATGAACAGAGTTAGATGTGCAGGTAAGAAGATCGTTGGTGAAAATTAAGGAAAAAGTTGGAGATAAAACAGAACCCTGCGGAACACCACAATTAACAGGAAAATAAGAAGAGGTCGCTCCATCAACAAGTTCCGATATGGAACGATCTGAGAGAAAACTAGACAAAAGTGAGCAAAGAGAAGAAGGAAACTCGAAGAAAAGAATCTTAGAGAGTGGTGACGCATGCCATACCCTGTCAAAGGCTTTGGATATGTCAAGCGCTATCACACATGACTCCAGATAGTCCCTAAGGGCAGAAGACCATAAATTAGTGAGATATGAAAGAATGTCACCAGTTGACCTCAAACGTAGAAAACCATACTCGTGATCTGAAAGGAGAGAGTGAAATCAGATGATCCAGGAAATGAGAGTTGAGGAGAGTTTCAAAGATTTTAGCTAGAATACAAGTGAGAGCTATAGGACCATAGTTAGAAAGATCAGAGCGGCTGCCATTCTTCTGGATCGGTTGAACATATAAGCTCTTCTAGCACTGAGGGTAAGTGTTAGAATTAAGGCAAAGAGTGTAGAGTCAAACGAGGACAGGCTCCAGCTCGGATGCACACTCATTCAAAACACGAGGAGGAATGCCATCCGGGCCACTCTGCTTCCTAACGTTCACAGATCTCAGGATCTCATGCACCCTATCATGTAAAATCACGGGCAGAACCATGGGATACCTGAGAGGAGAAGGA
>JABUQX010146675.1:25000-45000 GCA_015478945.1 Trachelipus rathkii | reverse complement strand
TAGTAATAAAATATAATTCATAGCCTTAGAAATAGCATAGTAAAAACGTGGCCTAAAAACACCAAAAAAGGTATGTCTAAAAACAGAGCGGTGTCTACCCCGATTTTAAACAAAAATTTAAACAAATAATAATGAAGAATAATGAAAACGGAAATCGTCGCTCTCCTAAGAAAAAAGGTTACAGCCTTTCAAAGTTGTTAAAACTCATAGCATTTTCTTATATATTAAAAAAAAAATTAAAAATCATAAAAAAAATAATAATGAAGAAAAAAAAAAATGATTTGTCTTTAGGAAAAAAAGTTAGAGCTTCTCAAAGTTTAAAATTTTCCCATAGATTTCTTATAAAAAAAAAATTAATAGCCCTCGTGCTTATTTTAGGGCCACCCTAGTTCAGGTTATGATAAGATTTGTTAATTCTACATAGATTTTCTCTGTGTATACCTAACAAAACTTATCATAACCTGAACTAGAGGGCCTGAAATGAGACCTAACCTTGATGGATCAAAAATGAAATGTCTATGGGAGTTTTAACAATTTGGAGAGGATGTAACTTTTTTTCCTAAAGACCGTGATGATTTTAGTTTTCATTAGGCTATTCTTCATTATTTTTTTTTAGAGTAGCCATATCCTGTGATTTTTATAAAAATAGGTGGTGACACCCTGCTGCACTACTATTACCCATGATTAAAAAAACATTTTAATTTACAAAATTAGGGCAGATCAAGGATATGCAATTTTTTCAAGCTCGTTAGAGTTCCTCAACATGCATTGAAGTGGCCGTAAACCTAGGTCTAAAATGGATGAATAGATATTGCCATAAACCTAAGTAATATATATATATATATATATATATATATATATATATATATATATATATATATATATATATATATATATATATATATATATATATATATATATATATATATATATATATATATATATATATATATAAGGATTAAAATTTTCTCTTACTATTTACAGTAGCTAATCATCTGAGCTCAAAGATACTTTAAAAAAAATAAACTTAATTAATTTTGGAAACCATTTCTGGTACTAGTTCAGCAAAGAGTAACTATATCAGATATATCATTATTTTTTCAGGTAATCTTAATTTATCGGATATCTTTGTTACCCATATTGTTCAAAAATGTTAAAACAAATTTTGACTTTGGCTACATGTATATTAAATATTTTTAAAAATGAATTGCTTAGGCTATGGATAAGTTTTATTAATTACACACAATGTAAATCTGTCTACTTATCGAAACTTATTGTAACCTTACTGAATTTTTGGAATATATGGTAAAAAGAAATATATGATAACTGACTAATAATGCTTATAAAAATTGTACATTAGCAATAGTATGGTTAATATATATCTAAATTTCGCTATATATATATATATATATATATATATATATATATATATATATATATATATATATATATATATATATATATATATATATATATATATATATAGAAAGAGGGGGTATGAATGGATGGATTTCACTTTTAAGGTCATATCACTAAAACCGTTAATGTTACTGATATGTTCAATACATGAAAATATAAGGCCAATGATGCTCTATAATGACTGTAAAAATTTTATCTTTACTATTCTTTAAAAAAAAGTTATTGACTAAAAAGTGACTTTCCATTTTTCCTCGATTTTGGGGTGAGAATGAAAACACAAGGGGGAAGAATGGATAAGCACTTTATTGGCAAAATAATTGTACACAGGTAGGTTATATATACATATATACCGTATATATTATATATATATAGTATATATATATATATATATATATATATATTATATATATATATATATATATATATATATATATATATATATATATATATATATATATATATATATAATTTTGTTCTAAGGGAAAAAATGGAAGGGATAAAATGGAACAAATACCATTCTCCATTCTTACCCAAAAAAAAATTCCAAAATTTTTTTTTGGGGTGAGAATGAAAACACAAGGGGGAAGAATGGAAAAGCACTTTATTGGCAAAATAATTGTACACAGGTAGGATATATATATATATATATATATATATATATATATATATATATATATATATATATATATATATATATATATATATATATATATTTTTATTAATTTTTTGTAAGGGAAAAAATGGAAGGGATAAAATGGAACAAATACCATTCCATTCTTACCCCCAAAAACAATTTTTTCAGGGGTAAAAAAAACAAACATTTTTTGAGGGAAGTAATAGAAACTCAAGCTGTTAATGGTCAATTGGGGGTACCCCAACCTTTCCATTTTCCCCCCGGTTTGGTTTCAAAACTCATTAGTTTGGTCTGTAGACCCTTATTTGTCAGGGTAAAAATGGAAATTTTTCCCCTCCATTTCTATAGCATGCTACTTTGTCAGGCACTACTTTTGCATGGTATATCAGAGTTAGATGATAATAATATATTTATTAGTATAAGAAATGAGCTAACAAACCCAGGTTTAACTTTTCAAATATCATGTTTCCTTCAAGTTAAAAGTAGGAATTTATATCTTACCCCACATTCGAACCATTCCACTCCTACCCCCACTTACTATATATATATATATATATATATATATATATATATATATATATATATATATATATATATATATATATATATATATATATATATATATATATATATATATATATATATATATATATATATATATATATAAAAGTACTAAATTATTTTTTAATATTTTTTTAATATTGATTTCATAAATTTGAATACTTTTCTTGATGGAAATATTATAAAATTAATATCATATTACCCTTTGCTGAACAATTAGCTATCCTTTTTTAATTTTTAAAGCTTTTTATATAGATAGTAAATCTTTTCTTTAGGAAACTTCTATATAGCTCAGTCTCTTCATTAGAAAAATATAGAATTTTTTTTTGTTTTTCTTACAAAACTTGTACATATCTTTTTCTGTAAAAATTTGGCTTTTTATATGGTTTTGACAACATGCTTTTGCTTTGATTTATTTATAATTTTGCAAATGCCATCACATATTTTTACCATGTACTGTTCAAAAAACTGCTTTGTGTTCCATAATTTTCTACATGGTTGCAGTTGTTTTTATAATTGTAACAATTTTTGTATTAACTTACATCAGTGAAATAATTGATCATGTTAACTTGTGGTAGAATTGTTTTTAAGTCTGTAACTAACAGCTGTAAAAATGAATATACCATAATAATGCTGTGTTTAGTGTTAAGAGCACATTAAACTTTAATGTTAGTTTTTGTTATTAATGATGTTATCAGTGGATCCCATTTCATATAGCTAACAAATAATTACACATTCATCCTCATCCTTATATATATATATATATATATATATATATATATATATATATATATATATATATATATATATATATATATATATATATATATATATATATATATATATATATATTATATAATATATATATATATATATATATATATGAATCAGTATATTTCTGGAAAAATTTAAGTTCAAAAATTTCTAGTTCAGAATGTTAAGTTTTTTGTGCCTCCTTTATTGGCAATCTTCTGAATTATGCCAGAAGCTTACCACTAAACAATTTTCTTAAAAACTTAACTTAACTTTTCCGAACTTAGAAATTTTTTTGAACTTAGAAAACTTTTTCAGAAAATGTGCACTGATTCAAATATAGAATACTATATATATATATATAGCATATATATATATATATATATATATATATATAATATATATGAAGATATATATGAGTAGAATATATATATATATATATATATATATATATACATTATATATATATATATATATATATATATATATATATATGGTGAAACTAAAGAAGTTATCCGCATGATATCTCGAAAACTAAGATAGGTACAAGAAAACTGATAACATATATGGAATCAGCGTATGAAATTTGTATGGAAAATGAAAAAAAAAATTTTTACTTTTCTTTTAATTATTTTTTTATATCCAAAACTACGATAGGTACAAGAAAACTACTAACATATTTAGAATCAGCGTATGAAATATGTATGAAAAAGTGTTTTTTTTTTTAACTAAAAAAAACACCCCAGGGTAAACCGCAAAGATGCAGAGTCGGGGTCTCTGTTCCTGGGGACGACGGGGTTCGACTATTTCCCCCCCTCCGGAGGGTCCTCGGAACCCCGTTCTTGGTATTTGGGTGTCGTGGGGGTTCCTCCCTCCCCTATGGGTATGGAAAACGTCCCCCCTCTGTCCCACCGTCGGCTCGAGCCCCCTAAAAAATATTTATACGCTGATTCCATATATGTTTTTAGTTTTCTTCTACCTATCGTAGTTTTGGAGATATAAAAAAAATTTTTAAAAATTTTTTTTTTCATTTTCCATACAAATTTCATACGCTGATTCCATATATGTTATCAGTTTTCTTGTACCTATCTTAGTTTTCGAGATATCATGCGGTAACTTCTTTTTTATTTGTATAGAGCATATATATATATATATATATATATATATATATATATATATATATATAGTATATATATATATATATATATATATATATATATATATATATATATATATATATATATATATATATATATATACGTATATATATAGTGCTGTTACATAAAAAAAAACCCACTCTGTATCTCGGTAAATATATCTAGAGCGAAAAAATTTGGTGCACCCATTAATTGCATCGAGTATGAGTGGAAAAAAGTGTTTTATATGTTCGAAGTCGATTTTTAATTTTGAGTTTTTAAAATTTTGTAAAAAATCAACATTTGCAGCATTTTTGACCAATTTTTTGAGACTTTTCCAGCATTAAAAAAATTATAAATTAGTATGATATTTGATTCATTCCTGTTAGTCCCTTCCTTAATCTCATTCCACAACAAATTTCATGAAATTTTATATAGCCCCCCAGGACCATTGGAGTTGAACCAAAAAAATAACCCACTTCCAAATTAATTGAAAATGTGCATGTAGCTATTCATGTTATATGCACTATAACTCCTATCAACATGCTGTATAGTTGTTTTTTTCCTTCTGTCAGTGTGGGGTCTGAAAACCCCCCAAAATTTTGTGAAGCCCATGTATGTTTTTAACATTATATATATATATATATATATATATATATATATATATATATATATATATATATATATATATATATATATATATATATATATATATATATATATATATATATATATATATATATATGTTAGAAGTGACATCACACGCTGCTCACGTGTGTATAATTTCTAGCGCTTCTAGCATTGCATTTAGGCCTATATTGAGATAGGTGGCCTGAGTGTGGGTTCGATCCCTATGTTTTAAGGTATAAGGAATTTGATGTAAAAGATATTAAACGTTTATTAGACCATATTGATCCAGGTAAGGCTGCAGGGCCTGATGGGATATATGGTAGAATTCTGAAAGAGGGTAGTATCAGCATTGCAAAGGCACTGTATTTGATTTTTAAGCTATCTATAACATTTGGTGAGGTACCAGATGACTGGAAAACAGCATATGTTGTGCCTATTTATAAGAAAGGTAGTAAGGAAGATTTGGGAAATTATAGGCCAGTTAGCTTAACATCTCTGGTTGTAAAGGTTCTGGAAAAGTTACTGAAAGGTCATATAGAGAAATATTTAGAAGATAACAAGGTATTTTATGACTCCCAGCACGGTTTCAGAAAGGGTAGGTCATGTCAGACAAACCTTTTAGAATTTATGGAATACATTACTGACTTGCATTGACCTTGAGGAGATCCATTGATATTGTATAGGACTTTTAGTAAAGCTTGATAAGGTTCCCACATATACATGAAAAGTTATTGCAATTTGGTATAGGTGGTGTGGTACATGGTTGGATTAAAGAGACAATAGAAAACAGTGTGTACAATTAATGGGAATAAATCATGGGAAATAGTGAAGAGTGGTGTCCCACAGGGTTCAGTGCTGGGGCCACTATTGTTCCTCATAAAAATAAATGATTTAGACCAGGGACTTAAATGCAAGGTTTCTAAGTTTGCAGATGACACTAAAGTGGCCACCTCAGTTAGGAATAGTGAAGGATGCATAAAGATTCAAAATGATCTTGATAAACTTCTTGGGTGGGCAGATAAGTGGCAAATGAATTTTAATAGTAAAAAGTGTAAGGTTCTTCACCTAGGTTACTCAAATAAAAGTTTTAACTACGATATGAATGGGGATTGGCTTGAGTCTGTGGACCAAGAAAAAGATTTAGGTGTGATTATAAGCAGTAATTTGAAAGTAGCTAATCAGTGTTTGGAAGCTAGAAATAAAGCTAATAAGATGCTGGGCATAATAAATCGCAATGTTGTTTACAAGAGCAAGGAAGTAATAAGTAAACTGTATAATAGCTATGTTAGGCCAGTATTAGAATATTGTGCACAAGTGTGGACCCCTTATTTAAGGAAAGTTATAGATATGCTAGAGAGAGTGCAACGTACAGCAGTGTTAGGGGAGGAAGATTGGTTAACATTGTTATAAATTTGAGGGGGTATTTTATTATTTTTGATTTAAAGATATAATTTCTTATTAATTAAAAAGTTAAAATTCAAAAATTTAGTAATAAATTGTTTAATTTGTTAAATATTTTTTCTCTATTGCCAAAGTTAATGCCAGTAGCATGTTAGCAGGTTTTAAAACTACTTACAAGAATACTTAACAATATTATAAATGAGTTACCTATATAGGTAGATATAAAAAAAAAATATTCTTAGAAAAGTAGTAAGTCAGGCTTTCTTTCCACAGGTTTTATTTTTTTCTGTTTTTATCCCTTATAGTTATATAAAACTCCATATATAGTAGATGAGTATAATGGGAAGTGAAGCCTGGTAACTAATAATAATAAATCAACACACGCCTTCAAGATCTTTGGAAATTTATATTGAATGCTATTAGTTCCTGCATTTAGTGAAGGTGTATCGAATATTTTTATAATACATTTTGCTTCAACATTACAAATATCTGAAATTAAGGGATAAGAGTAAAATTTACTAATTCCACTGGGATGTAAAAAGTTAATTTTAAAATCATCAAATTCGATATCATAGCTTTCAATAATCCCTATCCATTTTTTATTTTGACAAATCACATAGTCCACAATTTTTTTCAAAAATGTTCGTGCTCTCATTTTGGAAACTCTTTAGGATTTTCATTTCTTCACCCTGTTCTGTATTTGAGGTTTCAAAAACTTTTATTTTTCCATTGTCCAAAGGTAAAATCTTGTGAATCTTCTGTGTTTCTACTATAAGAACTGGATTTTGGAATCTAAAAGCTAAAAACTTTTCATTCTTCTCAATTTCATTCTTTCTTGTGTAAAAAAATTTCACTTCTTGAACATTTCTTTCACAAAATTAAAACATCTTTAGAGGGGATATTATTTATTTGCTCATGAACTGGACATTGAAGGCTAGCTTTTGCAACTGTTCTTTTTACAACACCTTCAATACCATCACAAGGACTTTTACCATGTGAAGTGGCAAAGAAATGCCATTCACAGTCAACATTAAAATCATTCTTGTGAAAGTAAATATTCAAAAAGTTAAACCTGTTTTTGTACTGTCCAGCACAACCATCACTAAAATAACTGATTTTTTTCTAAATTGAAGTAAAGATTTTATGTGGGGAATTAGAGTGCATAAAAATGTATAAACCATAGTTGTGCTGTGCTTAGTATCAAGGGATAAGAAGCAAAAGCTTTTACAAATTAATTCTTGTTCATTCTTATAATACATCACAAAAGGGTGAAGAATACATTGGGAATTTTCCCAGTAAAACCCTTGAATTTCATCTTGCATTATAAATGAAAAGTTTTCAGCAAAATCTAAAAATAAAATAACTTCATTATGTGCAATATTAATTTTTAATTCTTTTAAAAAATGTGATTGTGTTTTGTGCCTGGTTAAGTTAATAATTTTTTTAGTTAATGAATAAATATATTCATCTAATGATTCACATATTTCTATCAGAGAACACCTGTCCACTGTAACCCATTGTTTGCAAATTATCTTCTCCATATCATGAAGCAATTCAATGCTTGAAAGAAATTCTCTAACCAGTTTCTCTTGGACATAAATTGCATAAATGGAACATGCACTTTGTTTGTTAAGTAACACACACACTTTTTTCCATTAGAATTTTATAGTTGTAGTCATACAAACTAAGGGCAAATACTTGAAGCTTTGTATTTTGATGATAGGTACATACACAAACTGTATGTGTACCAGATGCACCAGCCAGTACACAAAATTTTGGTCTAAATCTTGCAAATGTTGAGAATCCAATAACTGGAATAGAAGTATCATTTTTGGAAAGAGTGTATTCCTCTTTTAGATTCATCAAAATTAGTCTTTTTTTGAATTGATCCTTTCTTTCCACTATCAATATTTCTTATACTAAGACAATCTTTTTTACCAGGGCACTTTCTGCTAGTTTCATCTTGTTGGAAAAATTTTGCATATAGTTTTTTACATCCCTTGTAATAACTTTACCTTTTGAGACATGTGGTATTTCAGGTATTATTCCAAATTTCTTTTTCATTTCTCTGTTTTTTTCACCATGTAGTCAGTAGCTCCAAAGAGATTCATAGTTTTTCTATGACTGTATGGGGATATTGTAATTTTGATTTTTCTTTCATATGAATCAGTTTCATTGAAAGCATTTATTTATTAGTTCTACCATTAGTTTATCAAATCTGTAAAAGTATATATAGTCATATATACAAATTTATAAAATATATAAAATGAATTAAGAAATTTATTGCAATACATCATACAACAGGACTGAAAATTAATATAATGACAAGTCTTCCATTTTAAAATGCAGGTCATTTTAGACTATTTTATCTTCTATTTTCATAATATTTTGATATAAAAAAAATTTTCAATTAAATTGTAATTTGCAAGATAGAGAACATGCATTGAAACTTACTTTAGTTATGGAAATGTAAGATATCAGAGCTATATATAAAAAACTTTAGATATATAAGTCAGTTATAAATGTTAACATAATATCACATTTAGATCACTATCATTTGTAGTAATTAAGATTAAAAACATAATTATCTATTAACTTACCTGTTAAACTCTAAATCAGATTCCATTTCATTTGATGGACTTGGTATTTCCTCTTCTAGGTCTATTTCTAATTTTATTTTCATAGTTTTTGTTACTTTTTCAATAGTTTGTAATCTTATTATCACTTTTGTGCTTGAATGCAATCTACCTAAAAAAATATAGATATTATTAGACTATTTTTTTTTAATATTTAAAGTTTGTTATGCATTATTAAGAGTCAATGCATATATTAATTACCAGGTTTCATTCTGCTACATATATGTAGTATGTAGCTGAAAGAGGTACTTACGCTTCTTTATTGGAGTAACAACTAGCTCCTTTAAAATTTTGTTAATATCTGGATTCTCATCACTATAAGAGGAAGCTTCAGCAATTGAAGATGAGCTTTCTGCAGAAGAGTGAGCTCTCATGGAGCTACATGATTTTCATCTGATTGCACTTCCTTTAGTATGTCAGGATTTTTAAAAATTTTCTTCCTGCAGTTATCACACAACATATTATCTATCTTCTGGCAATGTATTCTTGCAGGCAATGAAAAGTTGATTGCTGATCCTTCTCACTGATTTAGTAATTTTTTTTTCATGAATTTTTAAATTGTCAAAACAATTATGATGTACCATTTTGACAATTATTAGTTATAGAACAGCTCTCAAATATTGTTAAAAAATAAACACCTATAAAAATATATATATATATATATATATATATATATATATATATATATATATATATATATATATATATATATATATATATATATATATATATATATATATATATATATATATATATATATATATATATATATATATATATATATATATATATATATATATTAGGGATGTACCGATAGTATCGGTATCGGTAGTATCGGCCATTTTCTTGGGTATCGGTATTGGCCGATACTTGGCCGATACTTCTTACTTTTTGGGTGAAGAATTATGAGAAACCTTTAGATTCAATAATAAATCTAGTTTCGATATATAAAAGGTTCTAATAAGGAATTCCTTAAGCTAGCTGAAACCCCACAAGAATGGTATCTCCGACTGTGAACCACTTCTAAAATGCATTTAAATAGCATAACCGAGGGGCTTGCTCGCTTACCAAAAAAAGATTCATAAGTGGAAGCCGCCTTATCAACCTGGCAACAGCACTGATAGTGACAATGGTGGCTTTTCAGCAAATAAACCTACTGAAGAAGAAGAGGATTAGGATATGCTAGACTTTGATGAGTTCATGGCCGAAAATGCATTGACATATCATTCACCTTCAAAGGAATCACACCAAGGAACCTCATCTATAAAACTGAAGAGACAGTCATCAAGGAGCAAAGATAATTCAAATTTGCAATCTGTGAAAGAGGAGATGAAGCTCTACGAAAACATAGAGATGCTGCCTACAGAAGAGAATCTTTTCATGTGGTGGCATGAAAAAGGGACAAGGTTTCCATTATTATCAGTGCTTGCAAGCAAATATTTATCAGCCCCTCCCTCATCAGTCGTGAGCGAGCGTATTTTTAGTGTAGGTGGGAATATAAACTAGAGGTCTACCGGAATTCTGGTCCGGCCGGAATTTAAATTTTTTTTTTCGGTTTTGGTTCCGGCCGGAACCGGAATTACTAATCTACTTCTGTGAAAAAATTTGTTGAAGGGATTTATTGTCATAACCCATAGCCCATCTTTTAACAAAATATAATAGCCTTGTGTAGCATTCATACACAGTGGTGTAGCATTCATACACATGCTCATTTGCATGAGCATGCTTTAGACTTTGTGTATACTATGTAAGTTATTGACAAGCCCTAGGGTGCTTTGTTGATTTGCATGAACATGTTTGGTGATTGGTTCTATTGGCTTGATTGGGACAGTCTCGATAGGTCCATGTGGCTTCTTACCGTCTTTTTATTTCTAATATTATAATGTCTTTCCTTGATGGAGGGGCCGGGCTCGTGTACAGTACTCTAGTACTGGCCTAACATAGCTGTTGTGCAGTTTACTTAACTTCCTTGCTCTTGTAAATGACATTGCGATTTGTTGTACCTAGCATCTTATTGGTTTTGTTCTTTGCGTCCAGGCACTGATTGGCCGCTTGTGTTCACACAAATCTTTTTCTTGGTTCACAAACTCGAGCCAATCCCCATTCATTGTCGATTTTTATTAGCATGTTTGGTGATTGGTTCTATTAGCTTGATCGGGACAGTCTCGATAGGCCCATGTAACTTCTTACTATCTCTATTTCTAATGTTCTTAATGTTAATATTCTATTACATACCTACAGTATTTTTTAAATAAAGTTTACTCAAATTCCTCAAAATATAGGATAATAATATATATATTGCAATGGAGTACATAGTCCATTTTTCCAAACTCGCTGGTAAGCCAGTGAGCAGTTAAAGAAATAAATGACTCGTTTGAATATTTAGCTGTCCATATATCTGTAGTAAATGATATCTGATCGGCCTTAAATAACCTCGAATACTGCTGATCTCAATTTACCTATGAAGTTGGTAACATCTCTACAAAATTTGGTTGAAGATGGGCAATAAGTTTTATGAATCCCAGCTCTTCGGTGATTGTGAATGGCTAGTTACTCATTGCAATAAAATTTATTATCTTCTGATTTGGGGTCATTGATATGCCAAATCTTTTTTTTTTTTTGGGGGGAGAAATTTTCCTCAAGACTCGCTTGTTTCACGGCTTGGATCTTTCGCTATTTTGGGGTATCCTCTGTTCTAGAAAATACAGGACTCTCCCTTTCACTATCCAAATTTTTGATTTCCAGATATTCTCTTCGGTGATGATTTTCCATATGCTTATGAAGTGGCGTTGTATTAAATGTTTTTGGTGTACTACCTCGTTTTATTTTTCTGTGGCATATTTTACACTCTCTTATAAATTTTGTAATATCATTAATAATAAAAAATCTTTTACGAATGATGGCATTTTAAAAAAATTTTGTGAGGTTATTATTATGACAAATCTGCAAACAATTAATAAATAAAATCTTATCAAAATCTGTTATATATATATATATATATATATATATATATATATATATTATATATATATATATATATATATATATATATATATATATATATATATATATATATATATATATATATATATAGTAAAAGTCTAGAACGTGCCGCACTACGAAAATAATTGTTTTGAAAAATATACTGAATCAAAAGAAATAATAAGTTTGGCTAGAACACATTTTTAAGCCGTTTTCGTCTTTGCATTTGTGCTTACGAAACGTAAGAAATGCTCGAGTTTGCGTTCTTTATGTCAAACTTAGCGCAAAATCGAGAAAAGCTCACCAAACGTAAGGAATTTCCTTAATTCTGTAAGGTTGCTATTTCCCGTGCTTGCTGAATTTAAGCACGTTCTTACGAAAAATGCAAACAAACAAGATGGTGGCGTGGTAGGTCCGTTTGGATGAATGTTTCATTCTAAAAATTAACTTTAGAAAATTACTTTAGAAAATCGATAAACTCCATCAATAGTTGATCAATTATTTGTAATATAAACCATTTATTATTTTTCTATTTCTGTTTATTCAAAACCACATGGTCCATCACAACAGCTCAAATGTTTGTAAGCAAGCGTTCGTTTATACATGAAATTCGTCCTAAAACTGGGTAAGCATTTCTTAAAAAAATGATAGCAGTCTTATTTGGTAAAATTCAAAAGAAAAGTTTTTAATAAAAGAGCTTCACACCTATAAAAATATTAAAGCCGTTTTCGTTTTTGCATTTGTGCTTACGAAACGTAAGAAATGCTAGAGTTTGCGTTCGTTTTTGTCAAACAGCGCAAAATCGAGAAAAATGCTCACCAAACGTAAGGAATTTCCTTAATTCTGTAAAGTTGCTATTTCCTGTGCTTGGCGAATTTAAGCACGTTCTTACGAAAAAATGTAAACAAACAAGATGGCGGCGTGGTAGGTCCGTTTGGTTTGATGAATGTTTCATTCAATAAAATTAGCTTTAAATCTAATATCTTCCAAATCTATAAACTCCATCACAATAGTTGATCAATTTTTTTGTAATATAAACCATTTGCTATTTTTTTTATTTCTGTTTATTCCAAAACCACGTGCTCCATCAAAACAGCTGATTCCAATTGTTTGTAAACAAAAGTAACTTTTATATGAAATCGTGATAGTTTATACACAAAATTCGTGCTAAAACTGGGTAAGCATTTCTTATCGAGCGTAAGCACAAATGACAAAAACGATAACTTTCTAAAAAAAAGTCCTAATTATTTATTTAAATCTATGTAACCTAAAGCAACTTAACTTAACCTAACCAAACTTATTATTTCTTTTTGATTCGTATTTTTTTCAAAATGATCAGTAAAATTTTAGTAATTTTTGGGGGGATTACTGCTAATTCCGGTTCAGACCCTAACTAAAAATTTCAGTTCCGTTACCCCCCTAATGTAAACACCCCAAAAAGGAAGCGGCTCTCGCCAGATACTATAGTGAAAGCTTAATGTTTTTGCCTCACAATTTGAAAATTTTTGGATTTGAGTATTGAATGATATATATCTTTATCTTAAAGGAGTATATTATTATTATGTCATGTTTGAATAATAGCGTTTTTTTATTTTGTCTTTTCAGCTGATTAATTGAGGTCTCTTCTTTCATTATTTTTATTCTTTATACTGTTGTAGCTAGTTAAAGAATCTTCTTGTAAATTGTAATCATGTTAAAACATAAAAGCTAGTAGCTAAACTTTAATACTTACTGGAATATGGAAATGGAATATTTTTTGAATAAACATAAACATGAAAAAGTTATTAATATTATATTTGCATTTATTATTCCTTAAAGATACTATTTTAATTTATAAAATAAATATATTTGGACACAACCAAATATGAAATAAATGACTAAGTATTGGTTGTACAGGGAATGCAATCCTGAGTTGCCTACCAGTACACAAATGTTCTATCTTATTACTGTGTATTTATTATATTAATTAAAGTATCGGTATCGGTACCTAAAAAAATAGAGTATCGGTATCGGCCTCTTTTCTGGTATCGGTACATCCCTAATATATATATATATATATATATATATATATATATATATATATATATATATATATATATATATATATATATATATATATATATATATATATATATATATATACAGAGTATATATATATATCTTTTTTTATATATATATATATATAATATATATATATATATATATATATATATATATATATATATATATATATATATATAAAAGTAAGTTCACATTTGACTCATTGGGTTAAGGCGAGCTTTTTGGCTCACCTTAAGAACAGGATTCCCTCTCAGTATGGGTTCGAGTTCTAGTTCGGCCATGTGAACAGACACAAAAAAATTTTCGTTAGTAGGAGATTTTCTGCAATATTTACATATTGCAGTTTACGGCATAGTGTAATTTCAATACACACACTTCACTACAACCATAGCCAACACATCCAACAGAACAGTCTCTTTTCACAAACAAATCACTTTTTCATGCTTTTCGCATTGGAAAAGCCGTGTACTAGGATGCGAACCCATGCCTTGCGGTGGCAAGCATTCCGACTATGTCACGCTGAAGCAGGGCTTGCATCGGGCCTAAATATTCCTGCACCTTCCACTTGGTCAGAAACCATACAAATACTTTCCCTGACCAATTACCTCAGGATTAGGAGGCTATGTGGTAATAATAAATAAATAAATAATATATATATATATATATATATATATATATATATATATATATATATATATATATATATATATATATATATATATATATATATATATATATATATATATAAAATTAGACTTAATCAATTTAATTATCATGAAGTTTCACATGGTAATTTATTTCCTATTATTGTACTTGAAAATGATATCCCTAATTTTTTTATAAAAAATTTTATGCACTGTTAATGGCTGATACCCATTGCTTTTTTTTTTTATTTGATGCATAATTAGTTTGAGTTTCAAAAGTTGAAATATAATTTTTGGCTTTCAATGTACTGGTGGGGGGGAAATGGGGGGGATAAAAACTTTAAAATTGTGTAAAATTTTTTAGCGGAAATATTTTTTTAAAACAAGGCTACCATTAAATTCGTCTTCTTTCTGATTCCAACGATATATAATACTATCAATTTTACTATTAAATTGAGGGAGATATAAGTGTTTTTTGATATACACCCTTATAAATCAAAAACTACAAGTCATAGAGTTCTAAAATTTTGCACCATGGAGTCAGGCACCAAAAAGAACCTTATGCACCAATTTTTATCACAATTGAAGAGGTGATGGTGTAAGGGGCGTGGTGATTTGTCAGAGATTGACCCTTTAAATAATTTTTTAATATAACTACATTACATAACATAACCTAACACCGGTAACTTAAATCTTTTGCCAATTTTCTTAAATTTAATTAAACTAACTTGGGGTACTAATTTCTAAGTTTTAATATGGAATTTGGTATATAACCCCATTCTTTAATGAGAGAGTGTGATGAATAATTATTTCAATGACAGCATATAGTGAATAGTTTTGCATATACTTATTATTTAATTATCACTTCTAGTAGCCCCCAGACATCTGCATACATTTAACAGTAACTCTTTGTATTAAATATCTTAACCCAAGATGCATGGAATAACTATATGATTATTTGTGTTGGTGACTGTTGAAGTATTAAATAGGGTTAATAATAATAATAATAATAAAAATAAAAGTTTTATTTTTAACTTCCAATTCTCGAAATATTTTCTCCTGATTTTCATTTAATTTTCTTAATATACTAGTCTAGAAAATAGTTTGCAAAGAAAGCAATAATCTTCATAACATTTCAGATAATACAAGATTTAAAAATTAAAATACTAAAAGCAATTAAAAGTTCATATTTTTAACTTGTGACAATACGTTGAACTTTGTTAATGTCTGGTTTTAGATGTTTTATGTAATATGAAAATAGCTGAGGCTTATTACATAAAACATCTAAAACCAGACATTAACATAAAGTTCAACGTATTGTCACTTAAATTAAATATAATATGAAAGCTAAAATCTAAAATCTAATTTGTATTTTTAATTTTTTAAATCTTGTATTATATAATTCATTCAAATGTTAGAATCGAAACTCTGAAGATGTCCGAGGTTTACGGAAGAAACCGGTCAGAAACTAATAAATATAAATATGCCTCTTGCTTTCTTTGCAAACTATTTTCTAGACTAGTATTAAGAAAATTAAATGAAAATCAGGAGAAAATATTTAGAGAATTGGAAGTTAAAAGTAAAACTTATACCATATTAAAACAAAAGCTGACAGAATTTCTAAATAATAATAATAGCAATTCCCCCCTAAAAATTATTTAGTTTAAAAGAATAAAATGGTTCACGAATGTATGAACAAAAACTTATTACAATAAATTTTATTAATAATTATAATTAATAATATTTCTTTTAATTTTTTTGTTCATACATTCGTGCAACATTTTATTTTTAAAAGAAAAAGTGGCATGAAATAATAATAATAAAAAGTAATACTTATATATTATTATTATTATTATTATTATTATTATTATTATTATTATTATTATTATTATTATTATTATTATTATTACTAACCCTGGTTAATACTTCAACAGACACCAACACAAATAATCATAGTTATTCCATGCATCTTGAGTTAAGATATTTAAAATTTTAATATCGTGTACAGGAAAAAGATTTCAACATTTGGAGCTTAGATATAAACTTTTGTATTGGAGCCACAATGTGTATAACAAAATTAAGATAGCTGCCTCTCTAAAGGGAAATGTTTATGGAAGATTGTGAAAATTTTTTTTATTGACATCAAGAATCCAATTATAGGGCATTTTACCAAGCTCAGGAAGTGGTTCTCTGATAACTTTCAAGAGCTTGATTCAATACTTTCAATTGGGTTGTGTGAATCCCAAAAAATGTGAAATGGCTGATATGCCATAAGAGCCTGGAGCACTGGCAGAGGCACTTCTTAAACTTCTCTCCAATGCATTTAATTTTGGAACAAGGCAGATTTTTCATTTTTTTCAAATACCAAAAGCTGAAAATCTTTCAAAATTGCATATGAAGTGAAACTTTCAAAAAAAAAAAAAAATTTTGAAAATAAAGAATAATTCATTTATTACTTTTTGACATATTTACTATTTAGCTTTAGTTTCAAATATATATATATATATATATATATATATATATATATATATATATATATATATATATATATATATATATATATATATATATATATATATATATATATATATATATATATATATATATATATATATATGTGATGGACATGACATCCGCATCCGCAACTAAATTGACATCCGCATCCTCTTTTTAAAAATGAGGATGTTGAGGATGTTTTCTACATTTGATTAAATGCATATAAAATAAATATTATTTGTCATCTTTATCATTTAAGTTTATGGGAATAATTGTAATTTTGAATTTCGATTTATATATATTGTAATATCCTAATATTTGGGATCTTGTTCTTGTTTCAGTTAATTCACTACTTCTATTGAATGATTGTTAGTACAAAAATACACTTATGATGATTTTTATGTTGTGAAGATTTTCTATAATATTGAGATACAGAGCTACAACTTCTGACGAATTATTACTTTTTCTTTGGAAGATTGTGTAAAGTAGATGAATCACCATTTCCACTAAACGGTAGGAAGGGTTCTATAAATCTTGTTTCTTTGGAGCATTGGTCAGTACTAGCAATTTAATTGGCCTATATTTTATTATTATTTTAGATCTGTCTATCATCATCTGCCCAATTCCACCATCTTGAATTGTAAAAGGGAAACAAGTTTTATAATTACATAACACCTCTGTATAGTCAGGGGTAAGTGCTATTCTCACAGTATATTTAATATTCTTTACATTTTTCTTTTACATACTTGAATTAAAATATACCTATGTCTTATATGTCTTAAAATAATAATACAAGAGTATGGTAAGTTACTGATTATATGTAACTTCCCACCAATGGACAATCTTAGGGGCATGCTAGGTGTGAGAAGAATTGATAAAATGAGGAATGAACATATTAGAGAGTTGTGTGGTGTGAAGAAAGGGGTAAACGAAAGAATAAATGAAAGTATGTTGAGATGGTTTGGTCATGTGGAAAGGATGAATGATAGTTGGTTTTTAAGCGGATGTATTGTGGCGAGTGTGTTGGAAACCGACTGGCTGGGAGATCGAAGAAAAAGTGGAGGACAGAAATGTGAGTTTGGCAGAGGCGAGAAGAAAGGTGCATAATATGAGAGAATGGCGGGGTTTTGTGAGGGGGTATGGTTGTGGCCCATCTGGGTCACTGGGTCAAGGGATGAACCCTTACACTGATGATTTACCATAGTGAAGGTCCGTCGCAGTCCTGTGAAGCTATAGGGTGGATTTTCTGACTGCCATGAGTCCTTACTAATTAATGGTACAGGCTGGGCTTTCTTTTTGACTTTTGTCATATTCTTCTACTGCTTTTCTTTTCTGATGCATGTTACGCACCTTACCACCAGTCTTGGGGAGAAAAAGGTAGATGAGGAATATATATATATATATATATATATATATATATATATATATATATATATATATATATATATATATATATATATATATATATATATATATATATATATATATATATATATATATATATATATATATATATATATATATATATATATAATAATAATAATAATAATAATAATAATAATCAGATCATGTGAAATGTAATAATTATATGCCCTAGAGCACTAATAAAACTTTATTAAGTACTAAACTCTACTTTATATATTGCATACCTCTTTTAACATATTGTATTTACTGTATTTTAATGCTAAATACCCTAAAAAGACTTGATATATATGAAAAAAAAGTAATTTAAAAAAAAACAACAAAAAAACCTTTTTTTTTTTTTTAATCCCAACCCTATATATATATATTTCTTTCTTCTTTCTACTACCTTATTTTCCCAAGATTGGGAGTAAGGAGCGCTACAAGCATCGGAAAAGAAAAGCAGTAGGAGAGTATGACAAATGTCGAAAAGAAAGCCCAGCCTTACCGCCCCCTCTGTACCATTAATTAGTGAAAGCTCGTCACAGACAGAAAAATCCACCCTTAAAGCTTCATGGGACCAAGTGACGCAACCCTCACTATGGTAAATCGTCAATGTAAGGGTTCATCCCTTGGCCCAGGTGGGCCACAACCATGCCCCCATACAAAACCCCGCCATTCTCTCCTATCATGCACCTTTATTCTCGCCTCTGCCAAACTCACATTTCTCTCCTTCAGACATTCGTTCACCGACTCAATCCACTTTCTCTTCGGTCTCCCCGCCGGTCGGTTCCCAACACACTCTCCACTATACATCCGCTTAACCAACCGACTACCATTCATCCTTTCCACGTGACCAAACCATTTCAACATACTTTCATTTATTCTCTCATTTACCCCTTTCTTCACACCACACAACTCTCTAATACGTTCATTCCTCATTTTATTAATTCTTCTCACACCTAGCATGCCCCTAAGATTGTCCATCCGAACACATTGAACTTTAGATCTATACTTCTTATTCCAGACCATAGTCTCACTACCATACAATAACACAGGTAACAACATACCCTCATGTAAGACTTTACCGCACTCAAGACTTAGTCCCTTTACATTCACCAACGATTTAATTGCACCAGCAACCTTCCTGCCATTCACAACTTTCCTACTACACTCTGCATCATCCGTTCCCTTCTCATCCAACACATACTCTAAATATTTAAACTCAGACACTTGTTCCAGCTGC
>JABUQX010146675.1:0-20000 GCA_015478945.1 Trachelipus rathkii | reverse complement strand
GCAAATTGGCTACCTCAATAAGGAATAATGATGGATGTATAAAGATTTAAAAGATAAAGAGGGAGCTGTAATCGTTGGGATGGAATGGAGCAGGTTCATTCCTTCTTCAGCTAAATTTTTCTTTCCTTATTCATTCCTTCTAGAACTAAATCTTTCTTTCCTCATAATCCATGGTTCGATCGTGCTTATTCTCTGGCCATTCAGGCTAGAGACAGTGCCTATCGGGTGTGGAAAATTCTCGTTCTCCTATCACTCTCGCTAATTTTCATTCAGCTAGAAATCGTTGCAGGGATACTCTTCGACGAGCAAAGCTGGCTTTCATCAACGGAAAGTGCGCTAACCTCCTTGGTTCTCCTACTGACAAATCTTTTTGTAAATCTGCCTTTCCTCCTCTTTTATTCGATCTGATCATTGTGTTGCTAATTCTCCAACCGAAAAGGCTAATCTCCCCTGGCCTTCAACTATATATTCTCTATGTCTCAATACTAGCACTTTCCTCCTCAGTGTTGGAACCTCTCACGTGTCCAACCTATTCCGAAAAAAGGAAGCCGCTCTGATCCTTCTAACTATCGCCCTGTAGCTCTCACTTGTATTCTATCTAAGATCTTTGAAACCCTTCTCAACTCACTTCTTAGATCATCTGGAAACTCACTCCGATCGCCAGTACGGCTCTCGTTGCACGAAGTCTACTGGCGATATACATTCCTATCTAACCGATTTATGGTTTTTCGCTCTTAGGAACTACGGGGAGACGGGTGGTGGCGCTTGACATATCCAAAGCATTTGACCGAGCATGGCACGCGTCACTGCTCTCCAAGCTCCCCTCCTTTGGGTTTCCTCCTTCTCTTTGCTTTCTTAAATCGCTCAATATCGGCTGTTGTTGATGGGGCGACTTCTTCTTTTCTGTCAATAGTGGTGTTCCTCAGGTTTCTGTCTTATCTCCTACTTTATTCCTACTTTTCATTAATGATCTTCCCCTTGTATTCTCTAACTCTATCCACTCGTATTCCGATGACTCGACCCTTCATTCTTTAACTCATATCAATTCTACCCCCACTTTTACTTCTGGAATTGCCTCTCGTCTTAATCTTTCCGATTTTATTCTCGCTGATGGATAGAAATAACTTTGTGAAATTCAATTCTTTAAAAACCCAACTTTTACAAATCTCCTTCTCCAAAATACCTTCTAACTTTCCTGTCTCTTTCGACGGTTCTGTCGTCTCTTCTCCTGTTGACAATATAAACATCCTTGGCCTTAACATGAACAAAAAAATGTCTTGGAAACCTCACATCACAACGGTTGCTAGGGCGGCCTCAAAGAACTGGAAGTTCTGTTTAGACTGTGAGACTTTCCTCCTTTTCTCAGTTGCTCCGCTATACAAAGGTCTCATCCGCCCATGTATGGAGTACTGCTCTCATATCTGGGGAGGGCTCTGGTTTCACCCGGCTTTTGGATAGGGTCGAGTCAACGGCAAAAGGCTTTTAAACTTTTTTATACCTTCCAGTTCACTTGACCCTATCTTTGCCAAGCGATGTTGGTGCTTCTATCTCTATCCCATAGATACCGGGCAGCGCAAGTGCTCGAGGGAACTTATCACTGCGTACCACTACCTTTACGACGCTCGTAGCACAATAGGTGCTGTATCTGCGCACGAGTATTGTGTTGACATTGGTAACTCCATCTTCTGTATTTCCTACTGAATTTAATCTTCTCACTTTAAAGCCTGCGTCTGTGCTCATATGCGTAATTTGCGCTAGAGGGTGAACTTTTGAGAGTACTACACCCTCTCCTTGAATAGGGCTCTGCCCGTGAGTGGTGGTGACAACTGTAAAAAAAATCCTTGAATGGGCAGATATGTGGACTGAATCTCCTATTCCCCCCATCCAAAACATCATTCAGATTATCCCAGAAAATCGTACTCTTTTCAACATTACCCTCAGATAGATCATATGTCGCAACCACACAAATTTTGACCTTTTCAAACTTAAATTTAACCTAGACTTCTAGTACTCACCCACACAAAATCTACCATAGTTCTCTACCACAACAAGTCACTCATCAGAATTGCAAATCCTTCTATCCCCACCCCCTCTCATTCCTTTCCACACCAAACACAAACACATTTCACACAAAACCACCCATTTTTACCGTTTCCTTACATCTTTGTTTCAGTCACAGCGAGCAAATCAAATTTGTCTTTTCTAAACCATCACCTTTCTCCTCATCTCCTCAACATTTATTCCTCTGACATTTCATACAGATACGATTCATACATTTTCGCCGAAGGATAGAAGGGCGCTAACTGCGATACGACCTTTTCCGAGGCATGCATTAGCATTCTGCAACCTAACTACTACCGTCCCTTAGTCGCCTTCTACGACACGCAGGACATACGATGTGGGCATTTTTTTCTCCCTACACGTATGGATATAAGGGATAGGGAAGTCTGTAAGATGTTGTCTAGAAGAGGGGTGTGGATATAAGTATGTGTATATGATATGTTGTCTGGAGGATGAGTGTGGATATGAACGCATAACAGAAAGGCGAACCATTAGGCACTGGAATGCCATACATACCATAAGCAATATATATATATATATATATATATATATATATATATATATATATATATATATATATATATATATATATATATATATATATATATATATATATATATATATATATATATATATATATATATATATAATTATTATTATTATTATAATTATTATTGAGTTTTAATATTATTCAAAATTCTTAATATTTGTTCAATTAATCGGCGAAATTTGCCGATACGATGACGATTTTAAAAAAATATGCCGATGACGATGACGATTAATCGTCCCATCACTACCGAAAATATTAGAGCATATTATGTTGAGGTTGTTTTAATTTTTTTTTTTAAATTTGCGTAAATATTTTAAGATTGTTACTGATAATGCATATTTATTTTATTATGATTATTATTATTATTATTATTATTATTATTATTATTATTATTATTATTATTATTATTATTATTATTATTATTATTATTATTTTTCTATCTTTACCTATGACCCAAAATTGGGATGAGGTGAGCAGCATACACCGGAAAACAGATATTTAAATTGAAGAACATAAGGTAATTGTAAAGGAAAGCTATCCTCCCATTCCCATAAGTGAGAGCCATTCGCAGCAAAAAAAATCCTCCCTAAGATTTCACAACGCGATAGACCCCCCACTGTGGTATCTCGTCAATGTAAAGGTCTTCTTAAAGGCCGCTGCTGTTCGATATTTTTTTTTATATATAAACAGAAAGACTTGGAAACTATTTTAGAACTTGCATCTCCACTGTCAACTCTTCTACTACAACAGAACAAAACCTAAGGGCGAATTATCAATCATTTCTTGAATTATTAGCATTGTACTTGTTATTTAAAATTTATTATTATTATTATTATTATTATTATTATTATTATTATTATTTTAATTTTAATTATTATTAGTCACTATTTATTTTTCCTAGTTATTTCAGTTAAGTTTGTTTGTTATAATTTTTGACTCGTTATGGAAATTTTGTAATAAAGTATGGTTTAAGTGGTCTAGTTAACATACCCTGTGATTTTTTTTTACTGATCTTTGTTATTAATAAAAAAAAATAAAAATTTTTTTTAAATTTTTAGTATTATATATATATATATATATATATATATATATATATATATATATATATATATATATATATATATATATATATATATATATATATATATATATATATATATATATATATATATATATATATATATATATATATATATATATATATATATATATATATATATTTGAGGAGAGCAGTAATAGCACCCTTATATAAAGGTTAAGGGAGATATGGGGAACTGTAGGAATTATAGGGGAATTAGTTTATTGAGTGTTTTAGGGAAAATATATGCTGGTATTTTAGTCAAAAGAGTGCGTTGAGTGACTGAAGGACTGATTGATGAAGAGCAAGGTGTGTTTTGGAGTGGTAGAGGATGTGTGGATCAAATCTTTACATTGAAACAAGTGATTTAGAAAATGAGGGAGAAGAAGAAGAAATTGCATTTAGGTTTTATGGATTTGCAACAGGCGTATGATAGGATTAATAGGAAAGCTCTATGGCAGGTGTTAGTAATATATGGTGTTGGTGGTAGGCTTCTGAATGGAATTAAAAGTATGTATGACGGTAGTGAAGCGTGTGTAAGAATAAATGGTGTCAAAAGTGATTGGTTTAATATTAATAGCGGAGTGAGGCAGGGATGTGTTATTTCCTTGGTTATTCAATTTGTATACGGATGGGGTTATGAAAGAATTAGAGATGGGGGATGGCAGGAAATGGTGTTAGAATGATGGATAATGGAGGGTGACCTACTTATTATATGCGGATAATTTGGTTTTGTGTGGTGAATCTGAAGAGAGTTTGAGACGATTGGTAGAGAGATTTGGCAGGGCGTGTAAAAGGAGGGGTTTAAAAGTAAACGTAGATAAGAGTAAGGTTATGGTTGTGAGTGTCTGAGTTTAAATATTTAGGATATATGTTGGATGAAATGGGAACGGATGATGCAGAGTATAGTAGGAAAGTTGTGAATGGTTGGTGCAATTAAATCGTTGGTGGATGTAAAGGGACAAAGTCTTGAGTGTGCTATGGTCTAACATGAGGGTATGTTGTTACCTGTGTTGATGTATAGTAGTGAGACTGGTCTGGAATGAGAGGTATGGATCTAAAGTCAATGTGTTCAGATGGACAATCTTAGGGGCGTGTTAGGTGTGAAAAGAATTTATAAAATGAGGAATGAACGTATTATATTGTTGTGTGGTGTGAAGAAAGTGGTAAAGGAGAGAATAAATGAAATTACGTTGAGGTGGTTTGGTCATGTTTAAAGGATGAATGACAGTCGGTTGGCTAAGAGGATGTATAGTGGTGAGTGTGTTGGGAATCAATCGGCTGGGAGACCGAAGAAAAAGTGGATTAAGTTCGTAAAGGAATGTCTTAAGGAGAGAAATGTGAGTGTGCATAATAGGAGTGAATGGCGGGGTTTTGTTAGGGGGGTATGGTTGTGGCCTATCTGGTCCAGGGATGAACCCTACATTTGACGATATGCCATAGTGAGGATCCGTCGCGGTCTCGTGAAGCCTCAGGATTTTCTGACTGCGACGAGTTCACACTAATAGGTATAGAGGGGGCGGTAAGGCTGGGCTTTCTTTTCGACTTGTCATATTCTTCTATTACTTCTCTTTTCCGATGCATGTCACGCACCTTACCCCCAGTCTTGGGGGGGAAAAAAGGAAGATGATGATACTTTCCTTAGAAGTGGGAAATTATTTGTAGCGCTGGTCATATTGAAAGTTTTTGAAGTAATCTGCCACAAAGCTTTGATTTTTAAATTTTTTTTTTTTTTTTTTTTTTTTTTTTTTTTTTTTTTTTTTTTTTTTTTTTTTTTTTTTTTTTTTTATGACGTCCTAGAAAGCCACCATTGATCTGTTAAATCTATGAATAGGGGTACTCCTCAGGGTTCTAGTCTATTCACTATTATTTTCCTACATTTTTTTAATGATCTACCTATCTATCATTGTCTATCTACACCACCATACATTACCTATTTTCATTTTGAACTTCATTCATTCAACAGATACTTGGAGGTTGTCTTGGAATGACTGTCCTCTTATCGTTATGGAATTTCTAACTTGCTCAGTCAGAGAAATGGTAGCGGTTTTTAATACCGGTGAAATTTTTTCTCTCTCTCACACACACAGGATGGCTCACGCGCCTTCATAACACTGCCAGTTGCTTGCTCTGCTCTGCACAGAAAAGTCATCTACACTTGTATGGAGTACACATAGAATGTTGCATTTACACTGGAATACTCCCATTTAAAGATTAGAGTCGGGGATTTTGTCTTATCAGCTCTATCCGCTCTCAAGTTTTCTACAATATCTTTCTGGCCAATAACTGGTGCAGCACTTTAATTATACTATCGGTTTTACAACGGAAATTGCTCTTTTGAACTCTCGTTCTATACTTCCTTTGCTCATGTGACTTGTTTTAATACACACAACAGGCAACTACTTTTTCTGTACAATTTTCCGATCCAAGGCATATCTGTTTTCACCCTTACGTACTGGAAAATATATTTAAAGATTATGTAGTTGGAATATTTAAATTTATCTTATGGTAAGGGGTCTTTAACTTTGTTACAATGCACAGGTTAATTGCTTATAAAATGGGTGATTCTGAAAATGTTTTCAAAATCCGCGGAAACGAAAACTTTATAGCTTGCTATTTAAATATATATATATTTATTATTGAAAACTGCTTTTATAGTTTAATTAAGATCCTTCTATCATACCAGCTACGAAAGTTACTCTTACCGAGTATTTAATTGATTGTTAATATATGAGCATTTTATTTCGTATCAATTACATGAAGGAGAGAGACTTGAACTAACTACAATATCGACTTTTTTTCATGTTTACTTAATAATATCACAAAGGATAAAGTGCTTTTTAACCATTATTGTGTTATTTTATGTAAATATTTAATCATTTTCTTGAGCAGGAAATATGAAACACAATCATTTTCTAGAACAGGTATTATGACCATATCATAGCATTTTAAATATTTTATAGTTAAAAAAAAAAAAAAATAACCAGAAAATTGGTTGCAGAAAAAAAATTCGCAATGAAAAGTCCTCAAGTGAAATACGAACTGTCGATATAATAATTTTGTAAGAGACAGAAGATTATTTGTGTGAGTGTGTTCTTTTTCAATTAGTTATACTCATAAACTTGTATAAATCGTTTACATTATAGTAAATAATTTCACATATGTATTTAAAAATAATTTTAAAGGTAGTTATATGCCGAGTTATATAATCGAAGTTTAATCGTTAATTTTACTAAAAATTATTTAACAAAATGGTTTTGACCGTTTTTTTAATAAATAAAAATAAGCATGTCGATATTAAAGCGTCTGTAAGAATTGATGTAGATTGCAAATGGTTTAATATAAAAAGTTGAGCGAGGCAGGGATGTTATGCTTTCATGGCTATTTAATTTGTATATGGATGGGATGATAAAAGAATTAAAGGTAGGGGTGGCAGCGGAGGGTGTTAGACTGATGGGGAATGGAAGAGAGGGTGTCCTGCGTTTTGAACGCTGATGATTTGCTTTTGTTTGAAGAATCAGAAGAAATATTGAGGGGTTTGGCAGGGTGTGTAAAAGGAAGGGTTTGAAAGTCGATGTTGATAAGAGTAAGGTGATGGTAGTGAGGAGAGTCATGGTGTGAAATCATGTTGAATGATGAGTAATTGGAACAAGTATCGGAGTTTAAATATTTAAGCTTTATGTTGGATGAAAAAGGAACGGATGATGCAGAATGTAGTAGACAAGTTATAAATGGTTGGAAGGTGGCTGGTGCAATTAAATCCTTGGTAAAAGGAGAGGGACTGTCTGGAGTGCGCTAGGGTTCTTCATGAGGGTATGCTGTTACCGGTGTTAATGTATGGTATCGAAACTAGTTTGTGGAATAAGAGGAAGAAATCTAACATGCAGTCTGTTCAGATGAATAATTTTATGGGCGTGTTAAGTGTGAGAAATGACAAAATGAATGAGCATGTTAGGAAGCTGTGTGGTGTGAGAGAATAAATGAGAGTATATTAAGAAGGTTTGGTAATATGGAAAAGATTGATGATGGTTAGTTAAGTGGATGTATAGAGGTGAGTGTGTTGAGAATCGACCCGCTTGGATAGGCACTTAAGGAAAAATGGATTGAGACGGTAAAGGAGTGTTTGAAGGAAAGAATTGTGAATTTGGTTTAAGTGAGAAGAATGGTGCATAGTAGGAATGAATGGTGAGGTTTCATGAGGAGGACATAATTGTGGACCTGGCCCATAGAACTTGCCCACATGAACGAGACACCACACTCTAGGGTCTGTCGTAGTGTTGTGAAACCCTAGGGTGGATTTTTGTCGGTGAAGGACTCGCACTTAAGGGTCATGTATTTCTATTAAATTCTTCGGTTTCCGGTATATATTGTGCACTCTACAACCATCTGGGGACATGTTGGGAGGATAAAGAAAGAACAATGAAAATAGCTAAATCTATTTTTCGTCATAATATGTTTCAATTTCACTACAAGCAAAATGGTTTAAATATTAATAGCCCATTTCATTGTAATATAACATATTATCGAAAACAATTTATAGTTGTCATTTGACATTTTTGGTTAAAATTTCATTTCAAACTTTCATAGAAGTTATACGAAAATCGTCGGTGGTCGTTTTTTATAACTTCTTTTCATAGACAAATCTTATCAATATTAAATTTAAAGGCCTATTTTTTAAATATTTCTTTTAATGAAATAATTTTAAACAATATATATATTTATATTTATATATATATATATAATTATATAAATTTATAATATATATATTATATATATATATATATATATATATATATATATATATATATATATATATATATATATATATATATATATATATATATATATATATATATATAATATGAAAAAGGCATCATTTTTCATACATAGCTATGCGAAAAAGGCATCATTTTTCAACCAATTAAAGCATCTGTTACATTCGTTGGGCGGAGCTTATAGCTAAAACTTGTGACGTCTTAGTCAATGTGCAATCTCTCTCTCTACGGAATAACCGTCTTTTGTGACGTATGTGGTTTCCAATTTTTCCTATTAATAGAGCATACTAGTTGATTTTTTTTATACTATGCCCATACACACATTGGGAGTTTGGCAAAGGGTTCGACAAACTCCGCATGTGTGGAGCCGCCTTTAAGTATTGTCGTAGTAGAAATATTACTAGTATTTCAATCCAATGTTATAATTTTCGGACCATCTTGTGTGTGTGTGCAATGTACAAAATTTCCCGCCAAAAAATAAAAACAAATTTAAATTGCTTTGTATTTAGCAAAATTTATTTCTAAAGTCATATATATTTTTAGTATTTATCGTGGCAAATTTTTTTTTTAAGGAAAATGACTAATATTTGTTTTTAAATTATTGCTGGATTACTTTATGCTCGAAAACGTCATAAATAGTACATGAATTTATTATCAATTCTATCAATTCTAAAAGGGCATATCAGAAAATGCCCAACAATATTCCTATCTTTCTGACCTACTGGTAATATATATACTGTGGTATTGTTTACAATTGTCAGCTGATCCGACGGGCGCGCTCGGCCGTTTCCAGGTACTCAAATTTCCTGTTCTCTAATTGATTAATGTAATTTTTTTCAATTCGAGCGTTTCCGAGTCGATTTTGCACACGGGCTGCACTCGGGCTTCTGGAAACGCAGCTATTATTACACTATGCATCTATTTACCTATCATAGAGGGTACTTGTCCAAAAAATCCGACCTCCAGTTCCCAGGTCACCTAACTCAGCTTTTACAAGATAATTTTTAACTTTGAGAGGCTGTAACTTTTTTTCCTAAAGACATAAATCATTGTTTTTTTTTTTTATGCTTCATTATTATTATTTTTTTTTATATATATATATATAAAATCTTATGGGAGTTTTAACAACTTATTGTCCTAAAGAGACCACCACATTTGTTTTGTTTTTTATTCATTATTTTTATAGAGTAGGCTATATTCTGTGATTTTTATAAAAATCCTGGGTAATAGTAGTGTAGAGGGGTGTCACCAACGATTTTTATGAAAATCACAGGATATACTCTAAAAAAATAATGAATAATGAAAACAAAAATTGCCGCTCTCTTTAGGAAAAAAAGTTACAGCCTCTCAAAGTTGTTAAAACTCCCATAGACTTTTCAATATTGATCCATCAAGGTTAGGTCTCATTTCAGGCCCTCTAGTTCAGGTTATGATAAGTTTTGTTAGGTATACACAGAGAAAATCTGTGTAGACATAACAAATCTTATCATAACCTGAACTAGGGTGGTCCTAAAATGAGCATGAGGCCCACTAATTTTTTTTAGCTATAAGAAAGCCTATGGGAAAATATAAAGTATTCAATTTTGGTTTTCGGACTAGGCCCAAATCCCTTAATAGCCTTGACTTCTACAGAAGGCTGTAATGGTATATCTTTCAAATATGTTTGTAGAACATTTTCATTTAGTAAACTTACCCCTGCTCTGGTTATTAAAGGATCTACGTTGGCTTGACATAGGTTTATTTCTATATTAGGAACATTTTTAGGTAATTGTGGAGTATTACTGACTTGAGTTCACGTGCATAGTATATTAAAATTATAAATATTTCATTTACAAAAATGGTTTTAAAAAATTATTTGAAGTTTTTTTTACGCATTTGAGTTTATTTTGAGTTAATATTTTCACTAAAAATATTAATAGTAATGCTCTGAAAATCATAACAATTCAGCTTTTTTCCGTTCGTGTAGGGATGAGGAATCACTGTTGAAATGCGTTTCAGATTATCGATACATCGATATCGATATTTTTTTATAATCGATTTTTTCACTAATTTCAAGGAATCAATATTATAGACATAGTGTACGTAAATAATATCAAAGAAAATAAAAAATTTGTAAAACAATATTTGTGCGTAATATACAATAAAAAAAAAAAAAAGTACAAATTAATATCAAAAATAAATATGAAATATATATATATATATATATATATATATATATATATATATATATATATATATATATATATATATATATATATATATATATATATATATATATATATATATATATATATATATATATATGGTAAAATTATTTTTATGAGTTACATCCACAATAATAATATATATATATATATCTATTATTATATATATATATACTATATATATATATATATATATATATATATATATATATATATATATATATATATATATACGGTATATATATATATATTATATATATAAGATAAGATATATATATATATATATATATATATATATATATATATATATATATATATATATATATATATATATATATATATATACCATATATATATATACTGTATATAAGAAGAAGTTTAGGTTGGTTATATATATATATATATATATATATATATATATATATATATATATATATATATATATATATATATATATATATATATATATATATAATATATATATATATATATATATATAGCATATATATATATATATATATATATATATATATATATATATATATATATATATATATATATATATATATATATATCACGCCCATTAAAAATATATATATATAATATATATATATATATATATATATATATATATATATATATATATATATATATATATATATATATATATATATATATATATATATATAGTATATATGGCCCATTAGGGGCTCGGAAATGATGGGGGAGCCCAGATGGGGACGCTTTCCATACCCCAGAGGGGGAGGGGCGGAGTGAACCCCGCGACACCCAAATACCAAAGAGCGGGTTCCGGAGACCTCCGGGGGAGGGGGAAATAGTCCCCACCTCAGATTTGTTAGGAAGGCCGAGAGAGCCGATTCTCCAGTTATCAATAACACTTTATACTCCATTAGTTTAAAAATAAAAGAAATTTTTTTAAACTAATGGGTACCCCAAGGGTGACCCCGCCGAGCAGCAGAGTCGGGTCTCGGCCTCTGGGGGAAGGGGAAAGGGTAGGACTGCTCTCTCCGGGAGGGTCTCTTGAACCCCGCTTGGTATTTGTGTCGCTAGGGTTCTCCGCCCTCTCTACGGGGTATGGAAAACGCCCCCATCTGTTCCCTCGTCGGGCTCGAGCCTTCCTCACGTGGCCATATATATATATATATATATATATATATATATATATATATATATATATATATAGCATATATATATATATATATATATATATATATATATATACTCAATCGCCTCACGAACTCAGCGCGAGTCGATCTAATACCGACTCACGCAGCTTGTTTCAACGTACTCGTAAAATTTTCTACTGGTCACAATCTTAAATTTTGCCCATCTAAGTATATATATAAGTAAGATGAGTACATATATATATATATATATATATATATATATATATATATATATATATATATATATATATATATATATATATATATATATAGTATATATATATATAGTGATACGCTGGGCAAATACCCACTGGGCAGGCATTTATAAAATGGGCATTTGTCCAGGCATTTGTCCATTTCATAAATGCCTGCCCAAAAACTGGGCATTTATAAAATTATCAGCAAAGGATTGATTAATTATTGACAGCATTTAAAAAAAAACATTCAAAGAATAGTTATTTTTTTTTTTCTCATATATATATATATATATATATATATATATATATATATATATATATATATATATATATATATATATATATATATATATATATATATATATATATATATATATATATATATATATATATATATATATATATATATATATATGCCAGCCTCTATAAGAGACACAATCTATATCAAAAACTACAACAGCTACAGGAAAAAAAAATACATTGCTGGAATCCTGACAAAATTTTACCAAGAAACTAAAAAAAAAAAAAAAAATATCTCGAAACTACAAAAGCTACAGAGAAATGAAATACATTTTTGAAATTCGGAAAATGTAAAAAAAAAATAAATAAAAAAAATTAAACATAAAAATTGGCTATTTTTTTTTGGGGGGGTGCTGGGACATAGTATATATATATATATATATATATATATATATATATATATATATATATATATATATATATATATATATATATATATATATATATATATATTTTTTATTTAAATATATTACACGGCAATTTAGGGGGCTCGAGCCGACGGGGAACACAGGGGGGGACGCTTTCCATACCCCGTAGGGGAGGGGCGGAGGAACCCCCGCGACACCCAAATACCAAAGAGCGGGGGTTCCGGAGACCCTCCCCGAAGGGGGGGAATTAGTCCTACCCCGTAGTTCCCCGGAAGGCCGAGAGACCCCGACTCATGCCATCGGTCGGTATACCCTGGGGTATTCTTTAGTTAAAAGCAAAATTTTATAGAAAGCTCTATTTATTTTAACGAAGTAACCAATAAAAGGTCTCTAAATAGGCTCTCTAATCATATTACTATAATTATTAACAATATTTTTTTATTTTTTATTTTTTTTACATTTTCCTATCTAAAATTTTACCAGGATTCCAAAAATGTATTCCTTTTCGCTGTAGCTATTGTAGTTTTTGAGATATAATTTTTTTTTATTTTTTTTTTTTTTTTTTTTTTTTTTTACATTTTCCGCACTAAAATTGGACCAGCATTCCAGCAATGTATTCATTTTCCAGTAGATGTTATAGTTTTTTTGTTACATGCATGATGCTTTCGGGAGGCTGACCATATATATATATATATATATATATATATATATATATATATATATATATATATATATATATATATATATATATATATATATATATATATATATATATATATATATATATATATATATATATAAAAAACAGTTATCTCTTGTAAAACGTGCTGTATTATATAACGATGGCCTGCGATACTGCGGTTGGTAAAACGATAAAAAGAAAATTAAAATTACAAAAATAAAATTAAAATTCTGTAATACAAACATATGTTAAAAAGATAATAAAAATTAAACATAAAATTGCAAAAATAAAATTAAAATTGTAATTCATTAGTCATACAGTTAAAATGAAAAGAAAACGAATAACTTTAGAGTCCACAAGGATCCTCTGCTGGCAATAGGCTTTTACTGTAACTCGTTGCACTCGCATTGATAGCGTTTGTATATGCTTCTCTCGCTGAAATATTAACAAATTTTATACAGTGTGTACAGTATTTTATAAATATTTTTTTATCATAGCTGAGAAACGAAACATACCACAACCAAATTCTAAAAAAAAGCATAGATTGGCATATCACTGGAAGAGGAAATAAAAATTTTAATTTAATTAGAGCTGGCTCTTCTATAACAACTGTTTCATGTAAATACGGGAGAAATGAATCGACAATTCGAACAATTAAAAACAAAGAAAAAGAATTAAGAACGCAGTCATACTAGGAAGATCTTTAAGTGCATCTAAAATGACAAGCCGTCTGTGAGATGATACGTTGGTTAAAACTGAACAGGCATTAAATATCTATCTGGCTCGAAGACATGAATCGAAAACGAGTGCCTTGCGACGGAATAACGTTAAGAACAAAGGCCTCTACTCTATATGATAAGTTTAAAAATCGAAATGACAAAGTATAAATTTAGCCAGGGTTGGCTTGATAATTTCAAAAAGCGTTTTTGCTTTAAAAAAATATTCGTACGACAGGAGAATCGACGTCCGCAGATAATGAAGCAGCAAGAACTTTTCCAGATGAATTTATGAAAATAAATGAAGATAAAGGGTAACTGCCTGAACAAGTTTTCTATGCTGATGAAACTGGGCTTCTCTGGAAAAAAATGCCAGATCGCACATACATTTCTAAAAATGAAAAGCGAGGCCCAGGCTTCAAAGCAGCTAAGGTTCGCGTGACAATATTATTTTGCTGCAATGCAGTTGGCCACTTAATAATAAAGCCTGGCTTCCTTCATAAGTCAGCAAACCTATTTGTATGATAGGAAAAAACAAAAATCTATTGCCAGTCTTCTAGCAGTCCAATAAAAGGGCTTGGGTCACAGTTGATTTATTTAAAGACTGGTTTCATAAGTGTTTTGTTTCAGAAGTCAAGAGTTACCTTGAAAATAAAGGAATGCCATTTAAAGGGTTGTTAATACTTGACAATAATGGATATCAGTAAGAAGGCCTTGACACTGCCCAGTCAACCCACTTACCAAACATGTTCATGCAAATCCACAAAGCACCCTAGGGCTTGTCAAATTACTGTAACTATAAATCCACCAATTTGGCTTAGTCAAAACTAATGATATATATATGATACCCAATCCATCCCCATGCTTAGCCAATTTGGCTTAGTCAAAACTAATGATATATATATGATACCAAAACCATCCACATGCATTATAACTAAGTTATGGTCACGCATGCAGTCTAACATAACTACTGTAACTAAAAACCCGCCAATTAGGCTTCGTCTAAATATATTATATGATACCATACCCATCCAACCCTTTTTTAAATGTTGCAATTGAGTCACACTCAACAACCTCCTGTGGCAGACTATTCCAAAATTTAACAACCCTATTACTGAATGCATGCTTTCTTATATCAAGATGGCATGCTTTCTTCTTAATTTTCTTATTATTCACCTGTCCATGCTCTTATTATGACCCCTGGTCACCTGTCCATGTACTATCAATAATAGATGTAAATATTTTTGTAGACTTGTATCATGTCCCTCTGAGAAATCGCTTCTACAGAAAAACATTCCTAACTCCTTCAGCCTCTCCTCATAGCTCTTACCCTCAAACCCAGAAATCATCCTTGTTGCCCTATGTTGCACTCGCTCTAGCATATCTAAGTCTTTCTTTAAATAAGGGGCCCAAACTTGTGCACAATACTCTATTACTGGCCTAACATAGCTATTATACAATTTACTTATTACTTCCTTGCTCTTGTAAACAACATTGCGATTTATTATGCCCAGCATCTTATTAGCTTTATTTCTAGCTTCCAAACATTGATTAGCTACTTTCAAATTACTGCTTATAATCACACCTAAATCTTTTTCTTGGTCCAGACTCAAGCCAATCCCCATTCATATCGTAGTGTTAAAACTTTTTATTTGAGTAACCTAGGTGAAGAACCTTACACTTTTACTATTAAAATTATTTGTCACTTATCTGCCCATCCCAAGAAGGTTATCAAGATCATTTTTGAATCTTTATACATCCTTCACTATTCCTAACTGGGGTGGCCACTAGTATCATCTGCAAACTTGAAAACCTTTACATTTAAGTCCCTGTCTAAATCATTTATATATGAGGAACAATAGTGGCCCAGCACTGAACCCTGTGGGACACCACTCTTCACTATTTCCCATGATGATTTATTGCCATTTAGCTGTACACACTTTTCTATTTCGCTCAAAACCACTCTTTAATCCATCCATGTACCACTCCACCTATACCTCATTGCAGCAATAACTCCTTCATCAGCCTTATGTGGGGAACCTTATCAAAAGCTTTCATAAAGTCTAAATATACAATATCAACTGATCTCCTCTGTCAATGCAGTCAGTAATGTATTCCATAAATTCAAAAGGTTTGTCTGACATGACCTACCCTTGAAACCGTATGGGAGTCATACAATACCTTGTTATCTTCTAAATATTTCTCTATATGACCTTTCATTAACTTTTCCAGAACCTTTACAACCAGAGATGTTAAGCTAACTGGCCTATAATTTCAAATCTTCCTTCCTTCCTTTCTTATAAATAGGGCACAACATATGCTGTTTTCCAGCCATCTGGTATACCCTCACCAAATGTTATAGATCGCTTAAAAATCAAATACAGTGCCTTTGGTAATGCTGGTACTACCCTTCAGAATTCTCACCATATATACCATATATCAGGGCCTGTAGCTTACTTGACCAATATGATCTAATAAACGCTTAATATCTTTTACATCAAATTCAAATTCTGTAAGTCTATTTGTTACATGCATACAAGAACTATTAGTCTCCGAACTATTATCTAATCTTTCCTCAGTAAACACTGAAGCAAAATAAGTATTGAAAATGTTGACCAACTCCTTATCTGAACTCACTAAATTTTCATCAATTTTAATTGGACCAATTATCCTATTCTTACTTTTAAATTTATAAAAGCTAAAAAACTTCTTCAGGTTCTTATTACTATTCCTTGCTAAATTAATTTCTGCCTCTCTTTGCCTTCTTATTGACTGGTTAAGTTCATTTCTGTCTTTTTCCTATAATTTTCTAAATCATCATCCCTATTACTACCCCTTGAATATTTTAAAACATCTACGTTTTCATTAATTTTCTCTATCATATCTCTCTATTCCACCAAACAGGTTTTCTCTTGCCACCCTAATGGGTTTATCTTTAAAACATACTGACTGAATATTCATTAAAATTTGTTTAAATGTTCCCACATGATAAAACAGTTTTGGTCTTTAAACTCTTTATCCCAGTCAGTTGTACTAAGTATGTCTCGAAATTTGGTAAAATCGCCATTTCGGAAATCTAAGATCTTTCCCTATTAACTTGCAATTTGGGCCCAGATATCACATTCATATTAAATCTAATTATATTATGGTCACTAAGTCCTAAATTCTCCTCAACTCTAACTTCATCCACCATACTTTCATCGTTAGTTAATATTAAGTCTAATAGTGCATCGTATCTTGTGGGTTCTTGGACCATCTGGGTTAAAAAGTTATCTAGTATACAATTTATGAATGCAGAACTACTATGGTCCATATTAGACAAGGAATCCCAATGAATGCCAGGAAAATTAAAATCACCCATTATGACTATACCTTTTTCATTACTGTGGCATGCTGTCTCAATTTCTTTCACAATTTCAGCGTCTAATTCTGGACTCTGGCCAGGAGGTCTATAAAATGCCCCTATTCTATATGATTTATTGTATATAAGGATATCTACCCACACCGATTCAATGTCATGATTAATTTTAAAGTCAGTCATTAGTACAGATTGAATATTACTTTTAACATAAAGCGCCACACCACCACCCTTCTTTCCTCTACGCTGGTATAAATAAAGTGAATATCCGCCTATTTCATATTCCTGAAAGGAGTCTCCATATAATTCTTCATTAACCCATGCCTCAGTTATGCAAATAATGTCTAGATTCTCATTTATGGTATAACTAATCAGCTCATCTTTTTTATTTCTAAGGCTATGAGCATTTGTGTAAAAACATTTGATACTCGAAATGCTGTTATTTTTATTGCTATCATCATTATTTAAACCTGTAACAACATTAGTTTTATTTATCTCCCCACTATTACAGTTACCATTGCTATTATTTGTATCCAGATTTAGCCCACCACCCCCAACTTGGTGGGCTAAATCTGGATACAAAAATAGCCAACCTGGTACTGTAATATTGAGCCTATTAATACGACTCAAGTGAACTCCATCTGCTGCAAAAGATTCATCGAAATTCTTTCCACAAATCCAAAAACCTAATATTTTCTGAAAACATAATTTCCAACCCTTGATTACACTAAAGCTGTTCCCCTGACTGTACCACGCAAAATCCCAGAAATCATGCACCTTCCACTAGCTTTCATCTTTTGAATCAATCTCCTATAATCTGCTATTAATTCTTCTGACCTTCTATGTCCTATATCATTTGTACCCACATGCACAATCACCTCTGAATCAACATTTGTAGAATCAATCTCTCTATCTATCCTAACCACGATATCACTCACTCTGGCACCTGGATAACATACTCAATCGTTTCTTTTTATTCTTAGTTTGAAAAGTCCTATCTAGGTATCGTGTCATAGAGTCTCCAATTAGCAATTTATCAGTCTTCCCTTCAGAAAACTCAACATTACCATTGGCACTCTCTGATCCCTCCCCATCTGGAAGACAGTCGAACCTGTTACTGCAGGTCACAGGCTGACTGACTTTCAAGATCCTCATCTTTAAATTATTATTTCTAGTTCCTACAACTCTATATTTATCTGCAGACCTATTATCAACTACTTTATCCTTTTCCCTCTCATCTTCCTGCCTAGGTGAATCACTATTCCTGTCTACCCCTAGGTCCCGCTCCCTCCTCGCCTCGACATCCCTACTAACCTTTTTCCTAACACTTCCCTCCTTTCTCAACTCAAATACTTCTTCTTTCAATCCATTCATATCTTCACTCAGTCTTGCAATCTCCTTCCTTAACAACACATTCTCTGCATTCAAATCACAAGCAGGGCAGCTATTCACATATTCACCTCTTACAGTCCCACAGATATCACACAGAGCATACATACTTTAAATTATTATTAGCTTACTAACCTGTACCTATTATTTTACCAACTACAGTTTAAATATCACTAAAGCCTAAAAAGAAATAAACTAATCTCTTTAAAATAGGTTAAAAATTTAAACAAGCCTAAATTTAGCTTAGCCTAGCCAGGGATATATAAAAATTATAAGGTAGGCTTAACTGTAGTCTATGACTGGGAAACTTAATTTAATTAAATTATCACTAAATTAAATTAAATTAATACTTGACAATGATGGCGGTCATCCAGAAGGGCTTAAAACTGCCAATGAGAAGGTCGAAGTTGCATTTGTTCCAGCCAATACTTCAATTCTTCAAGCTTTAGATCAAGGAGTGAATCGATGTTTCAAAGCTAATTACATAAAGATAACATTCACACGGATTTGTAATTTTCTTGATGAGGATTTGAATGCAAACGTCATGAACTGGAGGAAATCTTTAAATATTGCAGACTGTGTAAATTATGTTAAGGAGGCAATTGATCAAATTAAACCACAATCGGTTAACGCTTGCTGGAAAAATTTATGGAGTGAATGCGTTACAGATTTTCAAGGATTTTCAACTGCAGAAGATGAAGTTGCAAACATTGTTGCAATTGCTCATCACGTTGGTGGTGATGGATTTGACGGCCTCCACCAAAAAGAAATTTAAGAAATAATTGAAGGGAATAAGGAGACATTAACGAATGATGTGTTAACTGAACTTGTTAATTCAGTTTCTGATACTGAAGATGACGATGAAAAAAATGCTGTAGTAAATGATTGGGATTTAAATACATTAGGTGAATTGTGTTTCGTATGACAAAACAGTTAAATAATTTCATTATCGTCAAAGATCCTTCAATGGAATGCAGTCTCAAATTAAAAGAGAAATTGAAAAATGATTTAAAACCATTCAAAGAAATATTTGGTGAGCTAAAAAGGCAAAAGCATCAATTGCCGATAACGATGTATTTCTCAAAAAAGCAGCCTATGCAATCTTTCAGATCTGAACCGCCTTCATTGGAAGGGT
>JABUQX010146674.1:2500-5000 GCA_015478945.1 Trachelipus rathkii | reverse complement strand
TACGAGGACACCATCGGAGGAGGAAGATGGGGGGAGAGCATTTAAAGAAGAAAAATAAAAAGTAGCGGAGATGAGTTTCATTGAACGATGGCAAAGAAAAATACACAAAAACAAACTACAAAGAGAAGGTGAAACTCAAAGGAAGGGAAAAGATATAGAGTTTATAAAGCGTCATAACCAGAATATATATATATATATATATATATATATATATATATATATATATATATATATATATATATATATATATATATATAAATATATATATATATATATATATATATATATATATATATATATATATATATATATATATATATATACTTTGTCGCCCCACTTCCCTCCTACGAGAAGCGGGCAACCTCGAGGTACTTCGCCACCATCGCCGGCCGCGCCCAGAGATCCGATAATTTCAGTCCATTGAAATTGTTTCTAATGCCCTCCAAGGCAGGGCAATCTTTTATGAGATGTTTTGCGTTGCTGTGATGTTTTGGGAAAGGCATTTTGACAGGAGGTAGGGATCTCCGAAATAATAAAATTTGCATTCCTGAAGGGATGAGTGATGCCCAGGGCGGGAGTTGTGAAAGCATTACCCGTGTTTGTGGTCCAAAGTTTGTTCACTATTGGAGAGTTTTGGTGAACGTGCTTGGAGTATGGTATTGTTTGGGTATGTGAAGATAGTTTCCTGAGTCAATTGTGTCTTTATATATATATATATTATAAGTATATATATATATATATATATATATATATATATATATATATATATATATATATATATATATATATATATATATATATATATATATATATATTTTATATATATATATATATATATATATATATATATATATATATATATTATAATATAAATATATAATTTATAAATATAAAATATACGAAAAATAATTATTATATAATTTTCCGAAGAGTAGAATAAATTAACAAGTATTTCTTTTAAGTATTAAATAAATAATTATTAAAACTTAATATAAATCAATTAATAATAAATTATACAAATATATAGTAGAATAGAAGAAAATATTCTGCTGGTGTAGCTTTTTCACTTCTAAGTGTAGTGGGTTGTTGCAGTGTTTGATGTATGAAGTGATCTGTTGATAATGATCTGTTATATAATTGACATTCTATCATGTAGAGATTAGCCTCTATTATTAAATTTTTGTTACAGTTTGAAGGCGATGTTTAGGTGTGCTTGTGTAGCCGGTAGCCTGTGCAGTATTATCCTACACTCAACTATATAACTACTTAGAGAAATCATTACACCAGGATTTAATACCTTTAGAGTACTTAAGCACAAAGAGAAGTCGCTTACGGTTAGAACATTTGGGAAAATGAAGTAGTTTTTCAGGCAAACTACTTGAAACATCGAGTCCCAAGAAATTATACATTCTGCAATAAAGCTGAAAGAAGTTTGAAGAACTTTATAATTGCTCACCAAAACAGCCAGCCATATAAGAAATTAACTTAAATATATATTTATATATATATATATATCAATAGAAATATCAATACCAAGCAGTTATAAAGAAGAATTCTATGTAGATTTATATCTATATTAATATATCTATTTGTTTTATTTATATATATATATATATATATATAAAAATATTTATATATATATATATAAATATATATATATATAATATATATATATATATATATATATATATATATATATATATATATATATATATATATATATATATATATATATATATATATATATATATATATATATATATATATATATATATATATATATATATATATACATATATATATATATATATATATATATATGTATATATATATATATATATATATATATATTAGTATATATATATATATATATATATAAGGTTGTTAAGGTTATATATATATATATATATATATATATATATATATATAAATATACTATATATATATATATATATATATATATATATTTGAAATTATACATTTATATATATATATATATATATATATATATATATATATATATATATATATATATATATATATATATATATATATATAAATATATATATATATATATATATATGTATATATATATATATATAATCGAAAAACATGGCGAGGAAGTAAGTCAAGCTATGGGAGCCTTAAAGAATGGAAAGAGCTGAATCGATGATTGAATTATGATATATTCAAAACGGGAGAAGGTATTGTGGTATTGATGACAGAATTTATATAGAGATTGTATGTGGAGGGAGGAGAACATACCGTCAGATTGGAGAAAAGCAGAGATATGCCCAATACATAAATAAAATAGGAGATAGAAGAGAGTGTCAGAATTACAAAGGAGTAGTGCTGCTATTGAGCTCATAAAATATCCGAGAGGATAATAGAAGAAAAACTTTGGAGAGAATTAGAAGGAAAGATCGGAGAGTGGCAACATGGATTCAGGGCAAATAGAAGTGTAACTGACTTGATATTTTCTTTAAAAGAGATAGAATGA
>JABUQX010146672.1:30000-37500 GCA_015478945.1 Trachelipus rathkii | reverse complement strand
CTTTGTATTCAACCATCGTTACAACTACGGCGACCAAATAGTTGTTTAATTCATCTTCATTTTTTATTTTAATAGATTCGCTATTTGCGCTCTTCTTAATACGAAAACTCTGCTTTTAAAATAACAAGCATAAATAATATTCCTATGATCTTTCTTTATTTTCGGAGCACGTTCCAATAGCTATTTTTTCCTGTTGCTAAAAATTCATTGATGAATATATTCGGCTTCTCTCTTATGCACGCTGATATTAACCGACTTTTAGTTTAGTCATCATAAACCTTAATTCTAATGGATCATTTATCACTATTTCCTGTTCTTTTTTCACCTAAACTGTACGCCTCAGAGATTGCATTAGAGGTAAGTTTGATTTTCAATTTTTGTTCAAGCAATTAAGTAACGGTCTCTTTACTGACTTCTCCCATTTGAGACAGGTATCCCAGCCAGCATCTTTATGTTTTACTTTCTTGTTTGTAATATCTTGAAATTCCTCTATGGTTTAATAGTTCTTCTTTAACGACAGTAGGTATTAGTGCTGGGTCTGAGACCTCTGATTTTAGATTCAAAGTTATTTAAATTACCCTGTAATTCAGCGATCTCATTTTTTGCTTTTTGAAATCAGTAAAGGCATTTTTGATAGTATTCAATTCTTCATTAAATGATGCTTTAATTGATGCAATTTCTTCCTTTTGACTCTTTATGATCAGAGTAAATCCAGAGTTGCAGTTTCATTCTCATTGGGAATGTAGAGTTGGGAGAGTGGGAAATTAAGAAGTTTGATTTCTTGACTTTCAGTCAGGCTCTCATCAAAAGAAAGTTGTTCTTCCTCTTTCTCAATCCTATTTACCCTCCCTCTTATTCTCCCCCTCCCTTGGTTGGTGTTGTTATTGCCGTTGTTGTTGCTGCTGTTGTTGTTGCTGTTGGTGTTATTGTTGTTTCTGTTATTGTTTGTGCTTCTATTGTTGTTTTTATTTCTGATGGTAGCAATGTAGTCAGAATTGTTTCTGTTTCCTGTCATTTCCATTCACGTTTATATTGATTCAATGAACTGCAATGACAATATTACCAATATTCTGAATGTTTTATAGAATGTTTACTCACTTACCGCTTTTAGCACTTTTACTTCACCAATTGATACTGTTATTATTAATTTGAGGAGAAATTGTTTCACCTACTCATTTTTGCACATCTGACACTCAAGGAGCACTGAGTTAAACACATCTGCTCTCGATGACGTCCACAGCAATAATAATAATAATAATAATAATAATAATAATAATAATAATAATAATAATAATAATAATAATAATAATAATAATAATAATAATAATAATAATAATAATAATTAATAATAATAATAATAATAATAATAATAATAATAATAATAATAATAGTAATAATAATAATAATAATAACAATAATAATAATAATAATATAATAGCAATAATAATAATAATAATAATAATAATAATAATAATAATAACATATAATAGCAATAACAATAATAACCAGTAATGCCAGCATGGCATAACCCAGCAACAACAGCAACAGCAGCCAACTGTAACAACAGCTAACAACCAACAACCAGCAATAACCAGCCAGCAACAATAACTAAAAACAGCAATAGCCAATAACAGCAATAATAATAATAATAGCAAAAATAATAATAATAATAATATTAACAATAATAGCCAATAATAACAACAACAACCAACAATAATAGCCAATAATATAGCAATAATAACAACAGCCAACCTTAACATAATAACAATAATAATAATAACAATAACAATAATAACAAAAACAATAACAACAATAATTACAATAATAACAATAACAACAATAATTAATAACAATTATAATAATATTATTAATAATAATAATAATAATATCGTATCCAAAACTAATAATAATAATAATAATAATAATAATAATAATAATAATAATAATAATAATAATAATAATAATAATAATAATAATAATAATAATAACAACAATAATAACAACAACAACAATAACAACAATAATAACTCAGCTAATAATAACAATATACTAATCATCATTATGATGACAACTAATGCAAATATTAAAGGAGGCTATACATGAGGTTCTTCGCCTAGTGATTGACTGACGAATCCTCACGAATATTCTGGTTGCATTTCAATATGCTTACACAAAGAGTCTATCACTTAGGTAGTAATAGGTATGCGTACACAGGATTTTTGAGATGCCCCTATAGGTGATAGCCTAGTGGGTTGAGGTCGAGGCAAGCGTGCTGGCCATGATATAGGACCTCCTCTACCAATCCATCTGTCTGGGATGTATCGTTTAAATACCTTTGAACAGGCATGATAAAGTGTGCCGGAGCTCCATCAAACATTATCGACCTGGTTTGTCCTACACGTAATGGAACATCTTCGAGGAGAGTGGGCCATTTATCTCTTAGAAACTACAAATAATTTGGCTGTTGAGGCGAGATTGAAGGACATATGGACCGATAAGATGATCCCCAAGGATTCCTGATCATAAATTAATGGAAACTAACTGCTGATGCCATGATTATATAGCTCCATGTGGATTCACCGCAGACCCTAGGTGGGTGTTATGAAAATTTGTAATACCATCTGTACCGAAGGTAGCCTCATCAGTGAAAAGTATTTTGCGACATAAACCCATAATCTATGGACCACTGCTGGAACCATCGACAAGGGCAAAGCAAGGTTGAAATTCTGTAGGTGAAAGACACTGCACCCGATGTAGATGGTATGGATACAAGTCATTACCGTGTAATGTCCTCCACACAGTACTTTGTGACACACAGGTGGTAGTGGGCAACGCACCTTGTGCTGACCGCGGAGTCTCTTGCAACCTTACGCAAAATACGTTTTTTTGTTGCAGGTGTATGCACCACAAGTGGTCGTCTCGATTTGCGGTAACATGTTGAAAATTGCCGGTCTCATACAACGTCGATAAATACTTGTGATCTTTTTATAGACTCTCTGTCTTCGATCTGGGCATGTAACCCGATACAACCGTACGGCCACCCTTTCGTTGCCGTTAGCTCTTCCAAACGTAAATATCATTTCCACCTGTACTTGAAATGAATACCCCATGGTCTTCGGAGAAATACATGGACAGAATTCTACGTCCTGCTACAGTACACTTCACATTAACCTAGAATTTCAATAATACGTTGTGGCTGTGACCTCGATTATGCTTCAGCGTTGCCAGGCGTTCATGCACGTAGTATGTCTGAGATTTACAGATTTTGTAACGGTATGGACACAACTGATATTTATTCTGATGACGATGTTATTAGCATTATGAATACCACTATTATCCATAGTTATTAAACTATTACAGATAGAAGTAGTAGTAAGTTAGTAATAATTGTAAACGCATATTATTATTATTATTATTATTATTATTATTATTATTATTATTATTATTATTATTATTATTATTATTATTATTATTATTATTATTATTATTATTTTTATTTTTATTTTTATTTTTATTTTTATTTTTATTTTTATTTTTATTTTTATTTTTATTTTTATTATTATTATTATTATTATTATTATTATTATTATTATTATTATTATTATTATTATTATTATTATTATTATTATTATTTTTATTATTATTATTATTATTATTATTATTATTATTATTATTATTATTATTATTATTATTATTATTATTATTATTATTATTATTATTATTATTATTGTTATTGTTATTGTTATTGTTATTGTTATTGTTATTGTTATTGTTATTATTATTATTATTGTTATTATTATTATTATTATTATTATTATTATTATTATTATAATTATTATTATTATTATTATTATTATTATTATTATTATTATTATTATTATTATTATTATTATTATTATTATCATTATTATTATTATTATTATTATTATTATTATTATTATTATTATTATTATTATTATTATTATTATTATTATTATTATTATTATTATTATTATTATTATTATTATTATTATTATTATTATTACTGTAATGTGAACAATATTACACTGGAATATTGTGTCTCATTATGGCCTGTAGCTTCACAACCTACGTTGGTGCCACAAAATGAAACAGACTCTCCCGAGGTGTGATGCACTCAATCTGGCAACCCAGTTAGTACCTTTGCAGTGGACATATTCAGACTACATAAACCGCTCACTAGGTGTGCCCCCCACGTTTAAACCATTGTCATACGTTAAACACATCCCTCATGAGTCTTTCACTCACACCGGGCTGTCCACTCCCTGTCCACTCGTGCAAAGTGTGCGTATGAAGCCCAAATCTGGTACCTTTCGGACTGTACTTTCAAACCGTTATATCTCCTAATCCGTGCGTTTATAGGTTTAATGCATAGAATCATTTTTGCTACATTTCGTGTGGGGAATCTCCTCTCCAAGTTTGTCAGTCTATTCACTATTAAATTTAATTTAAATTTAATTTAAATTTAATAAAATTTATTAAATTAAGAATTTAGTCTATTCATTGAATTGAATAATAATAATAATAATAATAATAATAATAATAATAATAATAATAATAATAATAATAATAATAATAATAATAATAATAATAATAATAATAATAATAATAATAATAATAATAATAATAATAATAATAATAATAATAAAAACATTATTGATAATAATACCTTTAATAATAATATATTTATGACCACCAATACAAATATTATAGGACGCGTATTACAGGAAATGCTCAAAGTGGCCTCCCCCGGAGGCTATGCAAGCGGTTATTCGCCTAGCCATTGACTGACGCACCCTCTCGAATAGAGTCCATCACACGTTCCCGAAGAATCGCTTCAGTAGGTATAGGCTGTGCGTATACAAGAGTTTTGAGGTCAGGCGAGCGTGCTGGCCATGATACAGGACCTCCTCTACCAATCTATCTGTCTGGGAATGTATCGTTTAAATACCTTCTAACAGGCATGCTAAAGTGGGCCGGAGCTCCATCACGCATTATCCACATGGTTTGTCGCACACGAGACGGAACATCTTCGGGGAGGGTTGGGCAAGGTATCCCTTAGAAACTGCAGATAGCTTTGGTTATTCAGGCGAGGAGGAAGGACATATGGACCGATAAGATGGTCCCCAAGGATACCTGCCCATAAATTAATGCGAAACTGACGCTGATGCCTTGCCTGCACAGCTCCATGTGGATTCACCGCAGACCATAGGTGGGTGTTATGAAAATTTGTAATACCATCTGTACCGAAGGTAGCCTCATCTGTGAAGAGTATTTGCGCCATAAACCCATTATCTATGGAACGCTGCTGGAACCATCTACAAAAGGCAAAGCGAGGTTGAAAATCGGTAGGTGATAGACTCTGTACCTGCTGTAGATAGTATAGTTACAGGTCATTATCGTGTAATATCCTCCATTTAGTAATTTGTGACACACGGGTATCGTGAGCAACACGCCTCGTACTAACAGTGGGGTCTCTTACAACTTCACGCAGAATATCTTCCTCTGTTGCAGGTGTACGCACCACACGTTGTCGTCCTCGATTGGCGGTAACAGGTTGCAAATCGCCGGTCTCGCACAATCGTCGATAAATACTAGTGAACGTTGTATGAACTGGCTGTCTTCGATCTGGGTATGTATCCCGATACAATCGTGCGGCCTCCCTAGCGTTGCCGTTAGCTCTTCCATACGTAAATATCATTTCCGCTTATTAGTTAGATTTACAGATTTTGTAACGGTATGGACACAACCGATATTTATTCTGATGACGATATTATTAGCATTATGAATACCACTATTATCCTTAGTATTAAAACTAGTATAAGTAGAAGTATTAGTACTAATGGTAAACGTATTTCTTATTATTATTATTATTATTATTATTATTATTATTATTATTATTATTATTATTATTATTATTATTATTATTATTATTATTATTATTATTATTATTATTATTATTATTATTATTATTATTATTATTATTATTATTATTATTATTATTATTATTATTATTATTGTTATTGTTGTTTAGTTATTGTTATTGTTATTATGATTAGTATTATTATTGTTATTATTGTTGTTGTTGTTGTTGTTGTTGTTATTGTTATTATTATTATTATTATTATTATTATTATTATTATTATTATTATTATTATTATTATTATTATTATTATTATTATTATTATTATTATTATTATTATTATTATTATTATTACTTGTAATGTGAACAATATTACACTGGAATATTGTGTCTCATTATGGCCTGTAGCTTCACAACCTACGTTGGTGCCACAAAATGAAACAAACTCTCCCGAGGTGATGCACTCAATCTGGCAACCTTTACAGTGGACATATTCACATATTCAGAGATCACATAAAACCGCTCACCAGGTGTAACAAATTTCCAAGTTTAAACCATTGTTATACGTTAAACACATCCATTATTAGTCTTTCACTCACACCGCTGTGCACTTCTTGGTACCTTCAAACTGTACTTTCAAACCGTTATATCTCCTAATCCGTGCGTTTATAGGTTTAATGCATAGAATCATTTTTGCTAAATTTTGTGTGGGGAATCTCCTCTCCAAGTTTGTCAGTCTATTCACTATTAAATTTAAATTAAATTTAAATTAATTAAATTAATTAAATTAAGAATTTAGTCTATTCATTGAATTGAATAATAATAATAATAATAATAATAATAATAATAATAATAATAATAATAATAATAATAATAATAATAATAATAATAATAATAATAATAATAATATAATAATAATAATAATAATAATAATAATAATAATAATAGTAATAATAATAATAATAATAATAATAATAATAATAATAATAATAATAATAATAATAACACACACACACACACACACATTAATAATAATAATAATAATAATAATAATAATAATAATAATAATAATAATAATATTAATAATAATAATAAAATAATAATAATAATAATAATAATAATAATAATAATAATAATAATAATAATAATAATAATAATAATAATAATAATAATAATAATAATAATAATAATAATAATAATAACAATAATAATAATAATAATAATAATAAAAATAATAATAATAATAATAATAATAATAATAATAATAATAATAATAATAATAATAATAATAATAATAATAATAATAATAATAATAATAATAATAATAATAATAATAATACGTTTACCATTATTACTAATTTACTACTACTTCTACTTATAATAGTATTAATACTAAGAATAATAGTGGTATTCATAATGATAATAATATCGTCATCAGAATAAATATCGGTTGTGTTCATACCGTAACAAAATCTGTATATCTCAGGCATACCACGCGCATGACATTACCGTCGTACGCCTGGTAACGCTGAACATATCGTATTATTGAAACTCTAGGTTAATGTGAAGTGTAGTAAGACGTAGAATTCTGTCCACGTATTTCTCCGAAGACCATGGGG